>JAJOZX010000292.1:1372500-1635206 GCA_023014485.1 Bathynomus jamesi | reverse complement strand
TTTGGAAAATCTCAATATAATAGGACTAGAAATAACGGGTGTAAGTTGACAAGTAGAAGGTTCGAGACAGCAGTTGCGAAAAACTTTTTTATGCATAGAATAGTAAATAGCTGGAATAGTTTGCCGGTAGAAGTAATTAGTAGCACGTCTATAAACATGTTTAAAAATCGATTAGACGCGCATGTTGATAGAAAGGGTATAGTTTAAGGTAGTAAAATTAAGGCTTTGTGGGGACAGATCCTACAGCTCAACACAAGTGTTGTGGGATATAGGGAGGCAGCGTCTTGGGTTAGGGGATACTCTCTGTCCTTACACACCCTATTTAAAGAGATTCCTCTGCCGAGCGGTGCCCCCCATAGTACTGTGAGGTATTGAAAAATCATGATCTTCACTTGCCCCACAAACACCTTTAAATGGGGAGACCCATAATGGGTGCACACACATTTTCTACATTACTGTACAGTCTTACAGCCACACCTACACTTTTCCTCGTAAGTATATATTGTAATGTACATGGTTGTAAATTTTGACTTGGTCCGCAATCGATATGTACCGTGACTGATGGATACCTTAATGAAATTGACTGGATTCTTTGGATCTGATATATTTGCATGTCCGTATAAATAGATATAGAGTGTAACATTTGTGGATAGTAGTCTATATGACTTGATCTCTGGATCCAGAGATATCTATTAGTTTTAAATCGATAATTAATTATTTTTAAATTGATAATTATTTAGTTTCGTAAAAATTGGTCGTTGCCAAATTACCGGCAGTTTTTACATAAATCTTATGTTCTTGTGGTTCGGAACCCACGTAAAATTGTAGGTCCCTCCGCCACACAGAGGACATACACGATATGAACACAGTTAGGTAGACCAGCCATGAGTGGATCCTAGGGTCTTTGTTGGTCTGAAACATTATAACATTATAACTATATATATATATATTATATATATGTATATACTAATATATATATATATATATATATATATATATATATATATTATATATTAAGGTTATGACTTAATTTTGTCATAAATATTGTTTCCTGTATCATCAATCGATGAACTTTTGCTTGAAATCAATAAAAAAGGGCCTAATTCTTCAGAATTAAAAAAAAGTCACCCCGAAAGCAAATATAGTATATTAGTATATTCGAGACGGCTGCATTGCACCATTCTAGATTGGTTACCTAGTATTTTCTTGAATATTCCGAAATATACCGAAAAACACTAAATACTCTGGAAAATCACTGGAACAGAGACCCATCTGCAGTAGCTATACCAAGGAGCAACGAATGTGCGGAATGTGCCATTAAGGTGATGCAAGAACTTTACGTAAACTGTAAAAATAAAGACAACCTTAATCACAGGTTTATTTTAAGCAATAAGTAAAACAATTAAAACAATAAGAGTAAATGTATAATATTGTATTTGTATAATTAATATGTATTGTATAGGTATAATGTTGTATAATATAATATATGTTTATGCATAATAATTGTGAAATAAACATGCAAATTTCTATTTATTATTTTATTAATTTTTTATTTTTTATTTTGGGGTGAAGTTTTTCAAAATATATTGAAAAAACTGTTATTTTCATTGTCAGGGGGCAAAAGTTCATCGATTTATGATACAGGAACATGGTTATAAAAATGTCATAACCCTAATATATATGCCCCATTGAGAAAACCTAAGACATGTCTACCAGTAATAACAAACAATAAGTTTTCTGTTTTAGGTTTTGAAGATACTGATGAACCGGAAATACGACTCGTTGGCAATTCCATTGTTCGAGGACAGCTCGAGGAATTCTGTGGGAGAAACCCTCGTCGTACTCGCCGTTACTGCTACCCTGGTGCAAGGGTGGAGGATATAACTAATAGTGTTGACCAATTTACAGATGGTACCTCCGAGGACACAACGTATGTTATTCATGTCGGTACTAATAACGTTTTAAATTCTAGATCGGAAGAACTGCTGGCTAGGTACAGGGACTTACTAGAGCGATTAAAGGAAAAAACTAATAAGATTGTTTTAACAGGTATACTTCCTCGAATTATCCATCGTAACGATTTCTACAGCAAGGCGACCTATATTAACAATAACCTAAAGTCTCTTTGCCAACAGGAAGGAGTGCATTTTGAGAATTTTTGGAACAGTTTCTGCGGCTGGAGGGACTTGTTCCTCGGAGATGGACTTCATCTTAATGACATAGGAGCTGTGCGTTTAGGAAGACTATTTCATAATACTGACTTCTTTTCAGGCTGCCGTAACTCGAACGGTCCCAGCGTAAATTCCATAAATTTCCACTGTGCTCGCGAAGTTGTCGCAATTACAAACAATTTGAAGGTTCTATCCTTAAATGCTCGTAGCCTACGAAATAAAATAAACGAATTTTTTTCTTTAATAGCTTGTAAAGACTATGATATAATTGCGATAAATGAATCGTGGCTTAGCACTGAAACTCGTGACTTTGTAGGGGAGTATCAAATTAAAGGTTATAGACTTTGTTAAAAACAGAATAGGTTGGCAAGGAGGCAGTGTTATGTTGTATATCAAAGATAATATAGCGAAAGTTATAGAAGTAAATCACACAATTCCAGAACCGATGGATTCGATTATAGCAGAACTTAAATTGAACGATTTCAAACTTGTTGCGGTTATATATAGGCCTCCTAATCAAACAGCTGATACAGAAGAAGCGTTATATCGTGAACTAAAGCGAATAATCGGTAGTGAGCAGGCTTTAGTTATGGCTGACTTTAATTGCGCTAACGTAAATTATGATACAATGCAGGGAGACGCTTTAGGTAATCGTTTAGTTAATTTTCTCGAGGATAGCTTTCTTATTCAAAAGGTTGGGGAACCTACGAGGTTGGACAGTATTTTAGATTTAGTAATAACTACGGATGATAGGCTAATTAGTGATCTTCAAATAATAGAACCATTGGGCAATAGCGATCACAATATGGTAGAGTTTGTCCTCTCAGTAAGTCACTCGAAACCAGCTAACTCGACGAAAATTCCTAACTTCCAGCACGCAGACTTTAGTAAATTTCGAAATAAATTTTCACACGTCAATTGGGAAAACGTGATGGGGAACTCCAACGCAAAACTAATGTGGGAATCGTTCGAAACAGTATTTAGGACTATAAATGAGGAATGTGTACCGTACAAAATTAAGCGTGCGAAAGTAAACAACAAGCCCTTGTGGTTTACTTGTAGAGTAGGAGACATTATAAAGAGTAGAGATAGGGCTTATAGGCTACATAAGTGCGATAAAGACAATTTGTGGTTACGAAACTACATATCTCTAAGGCGTGAAGCAAAAACTGTAATAAAAAAGTCCAAGCGCGAATTTGAAATCTCAATAGCTCGTGACGGTAAAGAAAACCCCAAGCGATTCTTTCAATACGTCAATAATAGAAATCCAGTAAAAAGCATCTTGGGGCCTTTGAAAAATCTAAACGGAGATCTAGTTTCTGAAAACAAGGAAATGGCTACCTTGCTAAACGAATTTTTTACGTCAGTTTTTACTATAGAAGATGTAACCAATATCCCTAAGGTCATAGACATAATACCTTTTGATAATGGTAATATTTTGGATAATATTGTCGTTAGTGAAGGGGAGGTAATGCGCTATATTGATAAAATGAAAATGCGTAAATCACCGGGTCCGGATTCCATATATCCCATACAACTAAAAGAATTAAAAGATAGGATTGTTGTGCCGCTAACAAAGATTTTTAATGCGTCTATTTCTGAGGGGTGCGTACCAGATAATTTCAAGTTAGCAAACGTAACACCTATCTTTAAGAAAGGCGATAAAGGTGCGGCGGGAAATTATAGGCCAATCAGTTTAATGTCTGTTGTAGGTAAGCTACTGGAATCAATAATTAGGGATCGTATAGTCGAACACTTAGAATTCCATAAGCTAGTTAGAAATACGCAGCACGGATTTAGGCGAAACAAATCTTGCTTAACTAATCTTTTAGAATTTTTCCAAAGCGTGGTTGACGTTTACGATAGACAACGGGCGGTTGATGTAGTGTATTTAGATTTTCAAAAAGCGTTTGACACCGTGCTGCACAAAACGTTTTTGTTCTTCAATTTTTAATTAAAATATAATTACATATTTAGATTCGGGAGAAAATTCTTTATTAAAAAACCTATAAACAGTAATATATTTATTATCCTCATAGCTGGTATTATTGAACAAAGTGGGTATACATTTCTTTGGGACACGCTGTATATATATATAAAATCTACTTTTAATAATAATAATGATGGTGAAATACAAATGACACCTCCACAGTAATGAGGATCAAGAATTATGAACAAGTGTTTCTTATTGTACACTGGTCAAGGATTACAGTTAAAGCACTTAACATCATACCTTTAAAGGCTTTCCAAACTCCCTTGGCTTCCAACAGAACACATCTATCTTAAATCTCTGCCGTGATTTCTGGCAGTCTACTCTGGTTTTATAGCCTTTTAATAGGCTTCAAAGTTCCAGGATCAAACAAGGTTCAGAGCAGTTACACTATTTTTACAGCTAACAGGCCTACTAACTATACATACTCCTGTTGGGAGAGAGAAACTTGAGAAGAACCAGATAGGACTTGAAAATCAGGGGGGATTTTGTGAAAAACTTCACAACCCCCACACTGTGCACATGTTTCTACATGAGACATTAACATGATGGAGGATTGGCTGAGAAGGACTTGCATGATGGCTGGTTCATTCTCTAAGCCTATCTCCTTTATATTTTTATCTTTGAGGATATGTAAAGACAACCATAAATTATAACAATCCAAGGGATATTAATAACCTAAAAATGTGCACTGGAGATTACCATAGCATCAGTTTCTGTAACTATTTTGGACAATGTTTTCATTGAATTAGAGTATGTATAGATTTTGGTTAGTTATTGAAAGTGATGAAAGGTGTGGAGAGATTTACGAAATATCAGATATAAAACTTGAAACAATACTGAATCATATGCCCTTTAAATTTAAAAAAATATATATACCAGTTCAATAAATAATTATTATTTGTTTTGTGCCTTTCATTTAAATATACCATACATGTGTATATATAATAATAATAATAAAGCAATCAGACATATATGAAAATAAAAACCCACTCTAATAGACAGAGTTTATTTCCACGACAGTTTCGACGCCCACTGGCATCCTCCTCGGGTGGATACAGAAACACGAATGAACCAAAACAAGAGGGAAAAGCAGGGGTGAAGAATTTTATTTGCAACGTTTTGGTATGGGAATGGGGTCTCCTTTATCCCCAATACTGAGTACATTATACATGGAATACTATGAGTCGGAATTGTTGCAAACAATATGTCCCAGGAATCTAATTTGGTTTCGTTATGAAGATGATATTTTCTCATTTTGGCCTGACCACTGGAACAACTTTGACACTTTCTTTCAGTCATTAAATAATCTTGTTCCCTCTATTAAATTTAAATATGAATGGGAGAACGACAAACAATTACCTTTTCTAGATGTTTTGGTCATTAACGAAAGCGGAAAGCCCAATTTCACGGTCTATAGAAAACCTAACTCATTGTAATTCGTACATTCATTATTTTCATATCATGATGAAGGGGTTAAAAGCTCAATTATTTCTTCCATGTTTCTAAGAGCACTCAGGATTTGTAGCCCACATTTGCTGGACCCGGAAAATTCAAAGATTTGGAACATTTTTAAGGATTTAAAATATCCCGAGTGGTTTATCAGTAAGGTGTATTTTAAAGCCAGAAAATCTTTTTATGCCCCTCGGGAACCTTCAGTTAACCAAAAACAATATGTGAGTTTGCCTTACATTGCCAGCTTAGAAAAAGTAAAACCATTGATGAAAGATTTTAAGTTTGCTTTGGCGTTCAAATATTCGTCTACCGTGAAAAGTAAATTGGTTAGGAATAACGTGGCAAAAGAGGAACAAGCCTGCGTCTACAGCATTCCCTGTAAAAGTTGTGATTTAGTATACGTGGGTGAAACTGGAAGAAATATTGAAACCCGTATTAAAGAACACAAATATGCCTTCAGAAGTTGTAATACTAATAATGCCATTTTTTATCACGCCAGCCAAAATAATCATGCTATAGATTGGGAATCAAGTAAGGTACTTTATAAATGTAATAATTATGTCAAAAGAAAAATAATAGAATCTGTGTGTATAGAAAAAGTAGATAATTTTAATTTGTGCGAAGGTACTTATAAGTTAGACCCTTTAATGAGATTCTTGGTCAAAAAATCCCTTACGGAGTCGTGGGAGCGTGTTCGAACCTAAGTGTGAATTTCTTAAATGTCTCTGGATTAGAATGTTTCCTTACTCGCCTTTAGTAAATGTAATAATGGAAGTAATAAATGTGGAAATAAATATAAATGCAACAGATGTAATAATAAAGGTAATATTATAAATTTAATAATTAGGGTAAAGGTAATAATAATAAATGTTAAAAAATGTAAATGTAATAATAAATGCAGTAATTATGTCAAAATATTAGAATCTGTATGTATAGAACAAGAAGATAGTTTTAATTTGTGGGAATGTACTTGTAAGCGGACCCTGTAATAAAATGCCCTTCCAGTGTCGGGAGAACGGTATCTAACCTAGGTGCGAATTTCTCATTGGTTTCTGGATTGTTTCCTAATCGGCTTTTTTCATTCATTTTTCGGTTTATAAGTTCTGTATAATAAACAATAATGTAATAACCAATGTATTAATAAATTTATAATTTCTGTAATAAATAATTATGCAATATTAAATGTAATAAATTTAATAATAAATGTAATAATTATGTAAAAAATATAATAGAATCTGTATGTTTAGAAGAGGAAGATAGTTTTAAAAAAATTTGCGCGAATGTACTTAATGAAAATGCCCTTCCGGTGTCGGGAGAATGGGATCTAACCTAGGTGCGAATTTCTTAACGGTCGGTCCCTGGACTGCTTTTCCCTCTTGTTTTGGTTCATTCGTGTTTCTGTATCCACCCGAGGAGGATGCCAGTGGGCGTCGAAACTGTCGTGGAAATAAACTCTGTCTATTAGAGTGGGTTTTTATTTTCATATTTTGACCTTCACGTAGAAAAAAAGTTAAGTTTTTTTGCATTTAATCAGACATATGTAGGGTATTTGTAAAGTTTCCCAAGATTATGAGGAATGTATGTTTCATAACACAAAATTGTTGGGGGAAAACAAAGTTATTTATTGATTGCTAAAATAAGTAGTAATAATTTTAATAAAAAATGGAACTTTGCAGTAGCTACCTATATATTATTATTTTAGAAATTTTGGCACCCAAAGCCCATAGGGTCTCATTTAGTAATGAATTTATAATCACCTTGTCTTAAGTTTGTGAGTTTTCCTCTCTGGACACTAGAAAAATGTGCATTAGAAATTTGGCTTGTGCGTATTTATTTACATGTACAGTAAACTTCCGAAATAATGGCACTCAAAATAACGGAATACTCGAGATAACGGCACTTTTGTGCATGACTTTGTTTACATCTGGCACCATTTTGAAAGTGAACTCTGTACCGACAACACGTGGAACGCTCAGTGCTACATTTATAACGTTAAATTATAAGTGAATACACCCCCTCTCGCCAATGTCTCCAAAAATTCTTGAAGAAATCAATTGAAGAAAATGCACCCTCTACAGATGAAGCACTCGTGGTGGAGAATTTAGAATAGTTTTTTTCAATTTTAAAATGTTCTTTTTGCTTTATTTATGTACTGTGCATTTACCAGTTAATAAAGTAGTATTCATTATCTCTCTATTTCTTATTTATCCCCTTTTATTTACGCATTAAATACATTTAAAAAAAAACTTCCGAGACAACGGAAAATTCGCAGTAACGGCACCCTCAAATCCCCGAGGGTGCCATTATTTGGGAAGTTTACTGTATTACTATGGTATGTTTAGTAAAATTTAATTTGTATCTTTTCACAGATGAATGATGAGCATTGGCACAATGAGGGCCACAGTCTCCTTATTGCAGCCTTGACCTAGGATGCCCCATGACTTCAAGTTATGTAAGTATTCAGTTGTGTTAAATCTTAAAAAAGGGATTATTTTTAAAAATTTTGTAGGTAGTTGTTTAAATTAAATTGCTGTCTACGATATAAAACCATATCAGTATTCAATATATATCCTGTCTAAGATATAACTGACTAGTCATTATGTCCTTGACCAAATAAATTTGGAGGGGACATAGCTACTAGATTGTGCTTGTCCACCCATCCATCCATTTTATTTATTCATCTGTTTGCCATACTTTTGCGTCTGGGCTATATATTTTGAACTGTTCAATGTAGGTTGATGAAATGTGACATACATATGGATTATCACAAGATGAAGTGTCACACACAAGAATTGGGCTTCCACATTAGAGGTCACAGTCACAAATAGAAGTCAAAGGTTAAATGGGACATTTTCATATAGCTTATGACTTGGATAACCTTGATAGGCCCAAGTGGCTTCATGTTTTCCAAATAAAATATAGTAGTGTAATGTTGAGGCTTTAATCTTTGAACTGCTCACTATAAATTAATGAAATTTCATGCATGAATGGATCATCAGCACATGTGTTTTGAGCAAGACTTGGGTCCCTGCATCAGAGGTGAAGGTTACAAATAGAGGTCCATACGATAACTTTTCATTCAACATATATTGATGAAACTTCATACCCATATGTATCATCCAGACATGGGGTCAATTACTGGGTTTCTATTATACCGGGTGTCCCATTTGAAATGAAACAACTTTGAAGCCTTATAATTTTTTATTGAATGATGCAAACAATGTAATATTCACACAGTAAATAGTCAATGTCATAAAGTTTTGTATGATATATGTGAATTATAATATTTAGATACATTAGATACATTGTGCATAGCATAATGTTTCCTTTTGTTAAGATCTTCACATGTTATATGCTGAACAATTTGAAGCTTATATGGATAGAGCTGCAGCTGCTTGTGCATGACTCTATGCACAGTTGAACGAGGAATCTGCAGTTCGACACTGGCATGACGGATGGACTTTCTCAGGCTACTACCAAAGGCACCGTGTATTCGTTCAACATCATCTTCCGATCTTGTTCGCCCTTCAGAGTGTTCCTTTAGAATACTACCAGTCTCTTCAAATTTCTTGGTCCATGCATATAAGTCTCTTCTGGTGAGTGGTTCCTTGTGAAAGGTTGTATGGAATCGCCATTGCACCAGAGTAGGGGACTTCAACTCAGCCATCCATAACACACATTTCGCTCTTTCTTGTGGGGTAAACATAATTCAATCTGAAACAAACAAAAAACATTATGACAAAAATTTATGCATATGGTGTAGTAACTGGCAAAGTTTTAACATTCTCACATTAATACTTTACAAATTAGAGTTTCAAAGTTGTTTCATTTTGAATGGGACACCCGGTACTATTACTGCCTTCGATTACTATTACTTTAATTTTCATCTATTACTATTACTTGGTCATTTATTACTATTACTTTTGTATGTGGGGTACTTCACTTACTTAAAAAGGATCTTTGTCTATTTAAATGCAATTAGAAGCAGTCTTAACAAACAAACACACACACACACTTTATTTCAGACTAAACAGGTACAAACATTATACAAGAGGTCCATAGAAGATTAAGAGATAGTTGTCTGGAGCACTGACTAAGTAGGCCAGTGAATCAGTGTTTATATTGAACATACAAATACAATGATCCAACCATGAGGTGGTGTGCCAACTATCACTAACATAAGTAAAGCTATCACCAGGAAGACTACACATTTTAGGGTGTGTCACTGTTGGTGTGTCACTGTTGGTGTGTCACTGTTGGTGTGTCACTGTTGGTGTGTCACTGTTGGTGTGTCACTGTTGGTGTGTCACTGTTGGTGTGTCACTGTTGGTGTGTCACTGTTGGTGTGTCACTGTTGGTCTTTTTTTGAAAAGTTATGGTGCTTACCTCTTATATTATGACAAATTGACCAAAAACCATGAATAAACCAAAAGAAAGACAATCAGGTAATATTTAGGGTCCCCGCCCCACCCTGCATTTGGAAAATAAGCCCTCTATTCACACAAAAAATGGTGATTTTTGGAGATATTTTTGGTCATAGTTCCCCTACTAATTATCGTATTTAAAAAATTTTGCTACCAAAATGTAGAGAATAATAATAATGCGCTTCAATCTGAATAGTTTTTATTAACCTTTGAGTTAAATTTATTACATTTTTATATCTCTCTGGTCGAGAAAAATGCTGCTGTTTTATATCTTTGGAAGACCTGAACTGCAATAAAATATTATCTTGTATACTTTGGATGTCACCGCCATCCATAGAGCATCATCCCAATGCAGCTCTGCGGTGATGGGCTTTGAAAATATAAATCAAAAAAGTAGATGGGCTTAAATGAGCAACACTTTTTTGGTTTAGAGATTCAAAGTGGGAACAACTTTGTACATGTTTAATAGATTAAAATTAGTAAATTTTGAAAAAAAAAAAAAATGATAACTGTAGACTTAAATTTTTATTAATCAAAAAAAAATATGCAAAGCCCCATCATTTTTTTAAATTTTTTATGAAATACAAACACAACAATTTTAATCAAATAGAAACAAAGTGCTATTCTTGAAATTATAATGAAAAATTGTAAATGGAAAGAAATTATAAATGAAAAGAAATTACAAATTCAAGAGACCTTGTTTGGAAAACTTTGGGAAAACACGCCTATTTTCCTCTACAACTTGAAGCAATGCCTGAAATTCACCTTCATCCCTACATGAGCCATGAAAATCCTGCAAAAGTTTGATAGTGTACACCCTTATTATTTACTTTCTCTTCATTGTTTACGCTACTTTCTGCTCTCTATTTATTCTCTATCGGCTCTATTTCATTTATCGCTTGCTTTCTCTACTCACTATTTCATTTATCTTTACACTCTCTTTACTCATTTTCGCCGTATCGTATAAAGATTCCGGTAGCCACGCCGAGACCTGACTCTGAAAGTCCGTTACAAAACAAAGGGGGAAGGGGGGATATATTAATACTCTTTTTTAACACTTGTGAACGTTTTATTGATTCCGAAAATGGTTTAGTTAAGTTAGGGGTATGCGAGTATGAAATTTTTATTATAATAATTTATGTCGGAGAGGAACACAAAACAATTTGATTTTAAGATCACATGGCTCCAAATCTTACGCGTATCGCGCCTGCCTCAAGACTGACTCCCTTATGGGGTAGCCCACTCTTTGGGCCTCTGTTCAGGATTGCCAACTCTTCCCATTTTAAACAATTTCAAACAATTTCAATTTTTCGTAAATGATTTACATTAAACATTTTAATAATTAATTAAACAGAAATTAATATTCTTAACTAAGCATTACTACACCCCTTTGTGCAGTGTCATTAACAACCTTAGTTGAAGAGAGTATTCTCTTCATCCGTTGAAAATCATTGTTGCTGTCCCACATTACAGCTGGAGTCCTTATCCAATCTCCCGTTGAACCAAGTACTTTGAATACAAACCATGAGTTTGGACCAACTAATCGCTGAATTTTAATTCGTTCTTTTAGGATGGGAAATATCGGCTTACCCTGTTTGAATTATGATGGTTGATTGAAAGAGGAAAGTTTTTTGGCCACCTTGTCCTTTTCACTATGAGGTAAATCTCCAAAGAGAGAGGGTTACAAGTTCTTCAGATAGGTACCAGTAATGACCTTTTAGTGTTGAGGGCAGCTTCCGCTACTTCCTTGTCAATCTTTTTGTACTGAACTAATTTGTTGTATAGGAGGAGGTCATTTTCAGGAGCCTCAAGTGGGTTGGTGACTGATAGCCAGTACTTGGAGTAGATCAGCAATGTAAACAAGCATACTCTTTCCAGCTTTTTTATTGTAACATTATCATATCCAGCTTGGTCTGAAAATGCTAACATCTTATTCGTATACAATATGACAGCCATCCATCTGGTATGATGGAGAGCTCCTGGCTTGATCCAGTGTATTCTTCTGGCAGGAATTTCTCCTAAAATGAGCATAGTTGTTTCAGCTACCTCTTTATAATCATCCCTGGGAAGGCTCTGGTTATCTTTGAGCAAATCTGTCATAAAATCTATGACGCATTTTTTCAGGTCCTTGAGATGTCTGTCATTGATAGATAGCTGTTTGAAGGGTTGCTTAGTATCTAGCTTCTCCCATATAACATCTCTAAAGGTCTTGAAAGATTCGTTTTCGGGTAAAGTAGATTTTCCAAATACCTTTAGATACACTGCTGACAAAACTTGTTCTGCCATATGGTGGTGACAAGCGAGCCATAATAATTTTTTTCCAAAGAGGTCTTCCAGTACTTTACAAGCCCTTTTTATCCAGCCAGTATTGGATGAAGTAGTATCGAATACCATTCTGTAAACCTTATCCTGTAATTTCCACTCTTGGATTGTGCTAAAAACAGTACAAGCTTGTGTCGATCCAGTTGAGACACCGATATCGAGTATCGAGAGAAGTTTCTCAACATTCTCTCCCAATATAAATATTGCCAATTGATCCTGTTTTCCTCCTGAAACATTCAGTATCATTTTGCTGTCCCAGTGGACTACACAATATTGAGGTGGGTTGAACGACTCTTTAATAGTGTCAGCAGTAGCTTTCCTCGACTTTTTCGCAGCTTGTGCAGAAGTACTTTTCGATAATGACATCATTTTTAAATCTAACCCACATTCAGCTGCTACCACAGATGCAAATGTCGAGTGTTGTCCGAATGATAGTCCTAAACAATCAGCTGTATTAGATATTAATGGTGACTGTAGTAACTTAGGACATTTTGATGGGCCTGGGCTCGGAGTAAAATCATCTTCACCATTACTTGAGTCCACTAACTCGCCTTCAGATGATTCAAGTTTGTCTCTCTCTTCTTATGCTTTTTGCTCTTTTTCTTTCAATTTTCTTTGTTCTTCACCTTATATTCTAGCAGTCTTTTTGATCAGTTTGGCTACATAAGCTTTATTGATCGGACCCAGAGAATATATTCTAGCACTTTGCTGATCTTTCAAAAAGTGAAGATCCTCATTCTTCTGTTGTATAGTTCTCAATGTATCATATTTGATCTCATTACATACATTTTCAGTTAATATATCAAATAAGCTATCTAACCGAAACAGAAAAGATGTTTTTTGGGTTTCATAACATTTCTTCTTTATATTTTTACCCAACTTCTCATGCTCTTTTACCAAATCCACAACATTTTTTTGGGTCCTTTCTGCTTTCTAACGGATTTTGATGGTATGCCAGCCATAATCCGACGGGTCATTCCATGTCAAGTCAGCCACCTAAAACACTCACCCCTTTCAATTTTGCTCATACTTGGCACAATAGCAGATATACATGCCAAACTTAAATTCCCAAATTATTAGAGCTGACTGACCTTTGGTTACTGAGATACAAGGTCACAAAGTTGTGACATTTTGACCTTTTTTGCGTTAAATGACTATTTTCAAAATGGTGTAACTAAAAGAATATTAAAGCTAGATCATTGATTTTGGTCTCATTTTAAAGCTCTTTAGTAGCCCCTTGTTTATTGTCTCTTGTTAAATATCTCTACTGTGAAAAATAAAAAAATCCCTTCAAAAGTTGACCTTTGACCTTGAATAAAAAAAAAATACCTTCTCCTAAAAAATTCAATTTTTTTACATTAATACCTTGAGTCATGTACAACAAAATCCCAAGAAGCTGTAAGTGGCTGATAACTAGTTCAATGTATAAAAAATAATGAATTCAAGCAACATTTTGAAAAAAGTCATTTTATACAAAAATTGTCAAAAAGTCATGACTTTGTGACCTTGTATGTCAGTAACCATTTTTGTCTAAGGTCAGCTCAATCTCTTACAAATACAACCCATATCTACATACTATCTGCAGCCTTCTACAAACAAGCAAATGCTTATTTTTAAATATTTGTTCTTTACCCACCTCACCTGTATGTTGTGCATGTATGTGATGGTTTTCAGTAGTTGACAAGATTCTTGTGGGCCACCCAATTTATTGTGATTTCTAGAAGAGAAAACAATTTTTAATGTATACCTAGATAGCTACCTAATTAACAAATACAAGTAACATATTAAAATGTACATACAATATGTATAGGTATAGTGCTCATTGATTTCCATTTATCACAACTTAAAATGTATGCAGTGTATATATAGTTACATGACCATTTTAATTTTGAATTCTTACCTTTCTGTGCTGTAGATCTGCCAAAGCTTTGGATGCCTTCAAAGTAACTTCTTTGCAAATCCTGTATGTTCGTCCATTAGTAGTAGATGCCTCAACTTGTGTTAGAATATCTGAATATGGTAAGATTAATTCATCTGGTCGACCAGGATACACAAATGATGGGTTTGGGCCATGAGGATGAAGGAATGTGACTTTTACTTCTCTATTCTCTGGTATCTTTTCCAGCACATATGCCACCCACCAATGGCCATCATATGCAGCAGTAACAAAACCATGTATTTTCTCCTCAGTCACAACTTCTTCCTTTTCAGTAACTTTCTCAATATTTGAATAATCTGATAATGAATAATGTTTAACCTTAAGAGAAGTCAATGAAACTGGCTGTAAATGGTGTAATTTCTGTGTACCAGCAATAGTCCTTGCAGTTGAGTGTCTTTCTTGGAGAAGTTGGCTTTCCTCTTCATGCTCTTTATTGGTTGAAAAATGACATTTTATATTTACAATATTTTCACTTGCAAATGTATATAACTGTTCTGCAGTAAGGATCTGTTCATCATAAGGTCGTTGTAGACTAGCTTTTGCAGCTAATCTCTTAACTGTGCCTCCAACACCATCACAGGGTCCCTTTCCATGACTTGTTGCAAAAAAATTCCATTCTGCCTCAATTCCAAAATCATCTCTGTGATGGCAAAGATTCAAAAAGTTTTTGCAGTTCTTATACTGTCCTGCACACCCATCTGAAAAGTAAATTATTTTGTGGATGGAACCGATGGATGAGATATTATCTTTTAGGAATTTTATCAGATGCTTTTGAAACAAATGTACAGCAACTGTGTTATGGATGTTACACTCTGAAATAATAACAAAGCTAAGGTGAGCAATCTCATCTTCCTTTTTATAGTAAATAACAAATGGATGTAGAGTAGCCATCTCATTGTTCCAGTGAAAGCTCTGAACCTCATCTTGAAGAATAAAGGAATAATTTTCAGCAAAATCACACACAGCAAGGACCTCACCATCTTTCAAAGACATTTTTGTTTCACGGTAATAAGTTGCTTGCATCTTTGTCTTGAAGTCATGTATCTGGTATTCTTTCAGTTGGTTACAGAATTGGTCAATATATTCATCTGTATTCAGTTCTACTGATTCAAGATTTGACCGATCTGTATTGGTCCACTTTTTAAAATTTATGATATCAATGAAGTTGTTTGTAAATATGTCCAGTAGTCTGTTTTTTAAATCTGATGGATCTCCACATTGTTCACATTGTCTGAGGCAGCATTTCTGTGAGGCAGGATTGCATTCCATAAAGGCAACACAATGACGTACATTCTTAATAGGTGTGTCATCATTTGCAGTTAGTTTTTCTAATTCAGCTCCTACAAACATAAGTTTGGCATTCTGATGAATTGTACAGACACATACTGAGTGAGTTCCTGTTGCTCCAGCAATAACACACTGCTTTGGACGCAATTCTGCAAATTTACTGAATCCCACCTTAACCAAAGGATTTCTTTCTTTGAAAATATGATAGGCTTCTTTTAAATTGCAAAGTAAAAGATGCTTTTGCAAATGTATCCTTCCTCTTTCATTGTCAATGATACTACAATAGTCTTTCTTTCCTGGCATTGTTCTACTGATGTCTTCTGAAAGATAAAATGCTTTAATAGCGTCAACAGTATCCTGTTTAATTCTTTTCCCACCCTTTGGATTTGGGTCTGAAAGGACACCTTTTTCTTCAACTATTTTTTTAGCAATAGATGCTGTATGCCTTGTTGTGTTAAATTCTGAAGCAATTTTCCTAATGCTCCAACTTTTGGGCAATACAGTGAGGATTTTTATTTATCACTTCTTTTAGTATTTTCATTTTTGAATTTTTCCTTGAGTTGATTTATTATTTCTAAACAGTCTACATCTCCAGATGGCTCCTTAAATTGTGAGTCAGAAATCTCTTTTCCTGCAACTGTTTCCATTCTCTTCTTAACTGTCTCTGTCACCTTGCTTAGTTTTTTAGCTCCATATGACTTTTGCTCTACAAGCTTTCTCTTTTTTATGGGTGATTCACCAATTGAAACAAAAGAAGCATTCAAAGTACACATCTCATGGTTTTGCTCTGAAGTTGATGCATCACTATTGTCAACATTTTCAATTTTCTCAAGATCTTCAGGTGGTTCACTACTACAAGAAGAATCATCATTTATGTCTGAATTCAAAGTGCCTATTCCTTTCTCAGGCAAGGACTCAAGATGTTCTCTACACTGCTTACAAAGTCTGTGATGTAGTGTTAAGTGCAGATCGGGAAACTTATTTACAAGTTCCTGTGGTACAATTCTCAAACTCTTCTTTCGACACTGACCTTTGTGACGCAGCAAAGGATCAGCACACTTCTGTTTCAGTTTTAAATGTTCCATGTTTGTACTCTGAAATCACAAAAGCACAAAGAAAATCCTGAAAAGAAAACAATGAACAATTAATGAATTATTAAATAAATTTTTATACATGTATTTAGTAAAAATAAATTAACTTTAACTTGAAGTCAGGAGTCAACTCTGTAAAGTTGACAGTACTTATATACTAGTTGGGCCTTTGGATCAGCGCTACTCCAGTAGATTTGGGGCTGTCGAGGGGTTTAACCCTGGTTGTCTTTTAAAAGACTTCTTTTGGCACAGGTCACAAAAAGGTTTTTGAACTAATAATGTTAAGTTGAACTAAGTCTTCACTGACACTATATCAGAACAGAACTTTTAAATAAATGAACTGACAAAAAAAATCTAAAATTGAAGAATGATGCCAACTTCATTTATTTTTTATACATTGAACTAGTTATCAGCCACTTACAGCTTCTTGGGATTTTGTTGTACATGACTCAAGGTATTAATGTAAAAAAATTGAATTTTTTAGGAGAAGGTATTTTTTTTTTATTCAAGGTCAAAGGTCAACTTTTGAAGGGATTTTTTTATTTTTCACAGTAGAGATATTTAACAAGAGACAATAAACAAGGGGCTACTAAAGAGCTTTAAAATGAGACCAAAATCAATGCTCTAGCTTTAATAGTTTTTTAGTTACACCATTTTGAAAATAGTCATTTAACGCAAAAAAGGTCAAAATGTCACAACTTTGTGACCTTGTATCTCAGTAACCAAAGGTCAGTCAGCTCTAATAATTTGGGAATTTAAGTTTGGCATGTATATCTGCTATTGTGCCAAGTATGAGCAAAATTGAAAGGGGTGAGTGCAAAAAGTGCCATTTTGTGGCTGAGTTGACATGGAATGACCCCCACACCTTTTCTATCTTATCTAATACTCTCAAAATATTTTCTTCCTTTGACACAGTCACTTTTCATTTGATCCCTTCTCAAGAAGAAAAAGTGACTGAGAACTTCATTATTCGTTGGAAGCATGCTTCCTTCTCTTGGGCATATGTCTTCCACTAACTTTCCCAATGAAGAATCATATTTTCTTAGGTCTGTTCTTAATATTGGCTTACTGTTAGCCATGACTATTGACTAATTTTAATAAACTATGAAATTAAGCACATCTATAATAGAATTCTGAAAGAAAAGCAAATTTATCATACATTTGGTTATATTTGCATACTTTTTGTAGATAAAACCTGGAAATACTGTAAATAAATATTATAGAAATGAAAATGGAAAAATTTGATAAGGTCTACTCAAATATCAGCATGGTATACAACTAAAATAATTTTAAAACATTCACAATAAGAGGATACTGTTATTCTCTACAGTTTGGTAGCAAAATTTTTGAAATACGATGATTAGTAAGGAAACTATGACCAAAAATATCTCCAAAAATCACCATTTTTTGTGTGAATAGGGGGCTTATTTTTCAAATGGGGGGTGGGGACCCTAAATATTACCAAATTGTCTTTTTTTGGTTTATTCATGGTTTTTGGTCAACTTGTCACAATATAAGAGGTAAGCACCATAACTTTTCAAAATAAGTCCAAAAGTGACACACCCTACTACACATGGATGAAAGGGTCCTGATTATTATCTTCACAGAAGGCTTTTAAGTGGTTGGTAAACAAAGAATTATCATTAAGCACATTAGCATTAAAGTCACCAATAATAGCTACACATGTCATATCCAACTCATCAGTAATACTGCTGACCTGCCCCAATTTAATGAGGTAATCATCATCATTATCAACTGCCTGAAAATGCATACAGATACACAGAATTACATTTTTTATTGTCTACGCTAATTTCTATTCCATTTAGCCAATTCAAACCAAGTTTTAATTCACTAATATATTTCCCATACCCCAACCTCCATAGAGTAGCTACCCCACCAGGTGGGTAGCCTGCAAGGAGACGATGTTGTTTATCTCTGGTAGCCTCACCTATCCCATGAAAGTTACTGGACAGGCTATTCAGGTCCTTTAAGTTCTGTTTCTATAGCCATGTTTCCTGCAGACAGAGAATATCAGCATCCTCTAACAGCTTATCAATTATGATCTGCCTGTGTTTGCTGTTATTGCCTAAGCTTAGACCTCTACAATTATGAGAGATTACCTTGAATGTTGCAATTAAGAAGATGCAGGAGTTCTGCCAGCCATCTCAACATGTTGAATTCCACTTATACCAGGCACAGCAGTTACAGCATTAGACCCAGCTGGATTTTCCTCCACAGTATGACGCATGATGTCTCCATAATTACCCTCTCCAGCACTTGCAAGAGGGGCTGCAGGTGTTTTTTTCCCTTCTCATAGAACTGCTGTACATATACCCATTCTGGCAATATTGCTGGATCCATAAATACCCCTGGATCATCACAGACTGCTGTAACTTGAAAGGAACTGTATCATGTAGTCCATCTGGAGTCAATTTTCCTGCATGTAACCTGAAGGTTCACTTTATCTTCCACAAATGCCTGCAGCTCCTCGGTCGTAAGGTCAGGTTGACATCTCAAGTTGAAAATGTTTGTGGTCTTTGTTGGTACAGCCATCATACAATCTGTTTTGGCAGCCCCTATGATACCCCGCTGTTCTCTACCAGCCTTTGCCACAGGCTGACTCCCTCTTGCGGGTGCATGAGTGGGACCAGACCCCCTTGAGGGACCACCACCATTAGCTACTGCAGTGATTGCAGTTCTTGGAGGGGTCACTTGCTTCTGGCCTCTCCTTACCACCATTGCCCATGATGCCTCCTCATCATGACCTCTGACTGCATTCCCAGCATCCTGGTTCACCAAGGGGTATTTGGGGGGTACTCTGTGTGAGATGGTATTGAGTTGGCGATGTAGCAATGTCTGGATTCAGGGATCCAGGATGAGGCTGAGAGGCAGAGGGCTCTGCACTCATGGATCCAGGATGAGGCTGAGTGGCAGCCAAATAACAAATATTTGTTTCAACTAAATCATTACAATTTCAGAGACTCTAGGTCTTGGTAAATTTTACTCTATTGAAGGAAAAATTTGCCACAATATTAGTTCACATACATGTTTATTTTAGTTTAGAGTAGATTTATGTAATTTTTCAGTTCTTTGTTCACAGAATATGTCCATTGTCACTGTAATAGAAAAGTAATAGACTATCTATTACTTTGCTTTCTATTACTGTTACTATTACTATTACAGCCAAAAAATTATGATCTGTTACTATTATTTGAAGAATCCTGTAATAGTCTATTACTATTACCCCATGTCTGGTATCATCACAAGATGATGGATTCTGAACAAGACTCGGATCATTGCATTGAAGGTCACTGTTACTAATGGAGATAAAATGTCAAATTAGATGTCTGTGCCATGACTTTTCAACCACTCAACATCAGTTTATGAAACTTTATACACTTGCTGGGGGCAAGTACCCTTTCATTTGGGGGAAGTTTTTATTACCCTAACTTACCTACCCACTCTATCAATCATTTGCTATTCAAAATAGAGAATTTCAAAAAAAGATTAGGGGAGACATCATAGAAATGTACAGCAATACCCTGATTAATGCGGTTAATTCATCTGTGGAAAGTACCGCATTATGTGAATCAGTGTTGGTTGGGGAATGTAATCAATGCAATATAAAGTGTTTCATTCTCAGGTGTCAATGATAAAGAAAAATCTGAAAAAACTGTCTTTTTGTGTGAAAATGAACTAGTTTTAATTATAAAACAACTGCAAACAATTTAGTTATGAATGTTTAAATGTTAGCTAAAAATGCACTCATTATTACATTTCTTTTTTACTGTAATCTGTCAAACCATCCATGAGACCGTGACTAGCAACAGTAAGAGTTTCTTCATACGTTAGCACTTTCAAATGAATTATCTTGCTATGCAGAATTCTTTTTTATTACAATCTTCAAGCCAAACAGATAAAAACTGTTTCCATTTCCTATTTACCATTGTATACATATTCACCATTATATACTTTAATTTTGGAAAAAAAATGTTTATATTTTCTACATTTTTTAAAATTGTGCTTATTTTTAAAATTAACTTTGCTCCATTCAATGTTAAAAAATGCATTTTTGTCAAAAATGTTTGTGACAAAAACATGCAAGAGCGAATCTGAAGCATCGCTGTTCAGGGAATTGTGTCAAGGTTTTATCAGCGTTATGATGAATCAGCATTGAATGAATGTGTTATGTGGGGTATGCCTGTATATACTTATAAATAAAGTAGACAAAATTAATTTAAATTCAATGTACAGCTTTGATAAATATGGGAATAAAAGAGGGCATAAATATAAGTATTTAACCCCTTCAATATGGCAACATACATGCATATGTCTGATTAATGTGCTCCAATATATGATGACATGTGTGTGTGTGTGTGTCCAAAACTTAAATATTGGAGTGTGCTAATCAGACACACACATGTATGTTGCTGTATTAAAAGGGTTAAACCAGCTGAAGTCTTCACTGAAGCTTGTGCTTCCAACTCAACCCTGGATGATTCCAGTGCTGTTCCTCCATCTCCTCCCTCTGACTTTATTATGTTTGAAATTAGAATCTCTTCTAAAGATGTTCTTTCTGCCCTATATGTATGGGCTCAACTCTTAAGAAGCTGTATGGTACTGATGGTGTTTCTCCTGTTGTTCTTAACCCTTTAACACTGGGTATGGATGTGATTGATAACCCCACTGTGCACAATAAAATGGGAAAAGAAAGAATTCAAGAATAATTTTGTAGTGATTTTATCAGTTATTTTAAACCTCAAACAAAGGCGAGAAAAGTAAAGCATTCATAGATATCAGCCATTGTTTGCGGAAAAACCTAAAACATCAATTCATATTGACTGGCATTGTCTAAGAAAACATAAATAGATGTTGGCTGGCATTTAAGGGTTAAGAACTGCTTCAGTGCTGACACCCTACCTAGTCAAACTCTTTAGTCTTTCTCTCTCATCTGGTACTTTTCCTTCCTGCTGGAAGTTCACTCTCATTCAGCCTATCCCAAAGAAGAGTGACTGTTCTCAACCCACCAACTATCATCCAATTGCTTTGATTTCTAGCCTTTCTAAAGTTTTTAAATCTATCCTTAATAGGAAAATTCTTAAATACCTCTCTCCTCACAATCTTCTTTCAGATCATCAGCATGGGTTCCACAAGGGATGCTCTACTGGTGATCATCTTGCATATCTCTCTGACTTAGTCATGCTCCTTTTTGGATTTTGGTGAAACTTTTGCTATTTTGCCGGACATATTTGAAAGCTTTTGATAGTCTGGCACAAATCTTTAATTTTGAAATTGCCCCCCTTTGATTTCTATCCTTCATCTCTAATTTCCTCTCTGGCTGATCTATAGCTGCAGTTTTTTTTCTTTTTTATATGCAGGAAGGAGGAGCGAAGGGCAAATGCCCACAAAAGCACCCCTCCCATAAAAGAAGAGAGCCAAAATCAAGGTCTGGGGTTTTTGAGATGCCTAGACACTGCATTTGAAAGATGGGAGGTCATAGACAGGAGGAAAGATGGATTGAGGAAGATTGTTCCAGAGTTGATTGTTTGAGTAGATGAAAGACTGAAAATACTGATTAACCCTTGCATTAAATAGTTGGACAGAAAAGGACTGAGAAAGTAGAAAGTCTGGTACTGTGTGCTCTCCTCAAAGGAGGAGGCATGCAGTTAGAGAATTCAGAAGAGCAATGTCTTTTGTAATAGTGATGGTGAAGAGAGAGTGAGGCAACATTGTGGCAAAGAGAGAGATTGAAGACATTCATAAGAGGCAGGGAATTGATGAGATGAAAAGCCTTTGATTCCTTCTGGTCAAATATGGCTGTGTGGGTTGAGCCACCCCACACATAAGAAACATACTTGATACAGGGGCGAACAAGACCACTGTACAGAGACAGCAACTGAGTGGGGGTGAAGAAACTGTGGAGGCAGTACAGCACACCTAACCTCTTAGCTGTTTTAGAAAGAGAGTATATGTGATCTTTCCAGGAAAGATCATGAGAAAAGGAAATGCCAAGAATATTAAGAGAAGAGGAAGGATTCAGTTGTGTGTTGTTGAAAGTAAGGGGATAGTTGTGTAGAAGGTTGTGATGAATAGACAGATGGAGGAACTGTTTTTTTTGAGGCATTGAAAGTCACAAGGTTTTCTCTGCTCAATCAGATAGAGCAGAAAGATCAGAGGTCAAGTGTCCCACAACCATCTTATGCAAATCATAAGACTGCTCTGAGGGATGCTTTGGGAAGTGGGTGGAGAAGTGAAGAGTGGAATCATCAGCATAGCAGTAAATAGGAGAGGAAGTGCAAATTAAAAGATTATTAATAAGGAAAAGAATGGGTGACAGGACAGAACCCTGAGGAACACCACTGTTAATAGCTTAGGAGAAGAACAGTGGCCATCTACAACTGTAGCTATAGATTGGCCAGAAAGGAAATTAGAGATGAAGGCACAGATAAGAAGGATAGAAACTGAAGGAGGGTAGTTTGGAAATTAAAGATTTGTGCCAGACTCTATCAAAAGCTTTTTAGATATGTCTAGCACAATAGCAAAAGTTTCACCAAAATCCTGAAAGGAGGATGACTAAGAGTCAGATATATATGCAAGAAGATTGCCAGTTGAGTGTCCCTTGGAGGAATCCATACTGACGATCTGAAAGAAGATTGTGAGAAGAAATGTGTTTAAGAATCTTCCTATTAAGGACAGATTCAAAAACTTTGGAAAGGCAAGAAATCAAAGCAGTTGGATGATAGTTGGTGGGTTGAGAGTGGTCATCCTTTTGTGGGACAGGCTGAATGAATGTGAACTTACAGCAGGAAGCAAAAGTGCCAGATGAGAGACAAAGACAAAAGCATTTGCCTAGGCAGGGTGTCAGCACAGAAGCACAGTTCTTAAGAACAACAGGAGGAACACCAGCAGGACCATACACCTTCTTAGAGTTGAGACCAGATAGGGCAGAAAAAACATCTTTAGAAGAGATTCTAATTTCTGACATAATAAAGTCAGAGGGAGGAGGAGATGGAGGAACAGCACTGGAATCGTCCAGGGTTGAATTGTAAGTGAATGTTTGAGCAAAGAGTTCAGCTCTGTCAGGAGAAGAGACAGCAACTGTGCCAGTGGAATGGAAAAGAGGAGGGAAAGAAGAGGAAGTAAAGTTGTTGAAGATGTTCTTAACTAGATGCCAGAAAGTGTGAGAATAGAACTGGATACATTTTCATATTTTTGTCAGATGAAGGAATTTTTGGCAGGTCAAAGAACAGATTTTGCACGATTCCAGGCAGTAGGTAATATAAGCTGAGAGAGTCAGGAGTTGGATGGCAATGGTACCTTCTGAAAGCCTCCTCTCTGTTGTAGATAGTATTAGAACAAGTTAAACCAAGGTTTTTTTTGCATTAGTAGTAGGAATTGAATATGGAATGTATGCCTCAATGCCTGAGAGAATCACCTCTGATGTGCTCAGCACACCCAGAAGGGTCCTGGCCATGGAAGTGGTAATCACTCCATGGGAAATTGCAGAAGTACTGCAAATGGCCTCCAAATCAATGGTGCTGAAGTGCCAAAGGCGCTGCCTCTAGGGAGGATCCAAAGGCTAAATTGGAGCAAGAGGACAGGAAGCATAAGATTGTGAATGGATGAGCCCAACAGAGAAAAAAGTTTCACAAAGTAAGAAGAAGGATGAGAGGTAAGAAATAAATCCAGAATGTTAGGCCTTTCTCCAAGGTGATTGGGGATATGAGTTAGGGTGCTGTACAATCTGCTCTAGGTCATTTAGGAGAGAAATGTGAAGGAGTGAAATGGGAGGAAAGTCAAAGGTGGTGGTGAACATCAAAATATCCTAAAATGGAGATTTCAGCAAAGGGGGAGTGGGATAGAATGTGTTCCATTTTGAATAGTCAGTAGAATTAGGAAAAAGATGAACAATGCAGATGTATTTAGTTTGAGATTGGCATGTGAATCATAGCTAGAGGGTATAGAATTTGGAAGATTCAAGTTTAGGAATATGAGAACAAGTTTGGTCATTGCATACATATATGGAACATCCACCTTTGGAGTAAAATTGAGTATAGAGAAAGAAAGGGGGTATAGAAAAGGGGTTGCTGTCAGTCATCCCAGACACCTGGGTTTCAGTGAGGAAAAAAAGAGGTGGTGGTCAACAGATTGAAAATTTGAGAAAAGGCCATGAATATTGCAGAAGTTTAAGAAAAGTGAATCAGACGGAGGTCCAGAATATCTTGAAAGGGTGGTAGCAGATCCAGCCCTGCTGCCTGGGTCTACATTCCCAGTATCAGCAGGGAGGGAGCCAGAAGTGGGGACATTTATTGTCCCCTCCCTAGAGGACTCTGAGTGAGGCTCTTGAAGTTGGTCATTTTTTTTTAAATTTTGAAAAGATTATGTAGTGTGTAAGATGAATGTGTATGTAGTGAGGAATAGGGAGAGAAATGTGTTTGAGAGCATGCTGGACTGCTCTCAGGGTAGATGAGACATAGAAAAAGATTGGCTAAGGAGGACAGTGACAAGAAAACAGGAGTTCCAGCACTCCCTATCTTCTGTCTAACATCTACCCCTGGAGTACTTCCCTGATTGATTGGTGTCTACAATCTCCTACTGTTCTTCTCCTAAAGATATCAACAGTCGTATTCCTCAGGGTTCTGTCCTATCACTCCTTCTTTCATTTATTAATGATCTTTTAATTTGCACTTCCTCTCCTATTCACTCATATGCCACTGATTCCACTCTTCACTTCTCCACCCGCTTCCCAAAGCATCCCTCTAAACAGTTGCTCCATGATTCATGTAGTACAGCTATGGAGCACCTGATCTCTGATCTTTCTGGTCTCTGATTGGGGCAGAGAAAACCTTGTCGCTTTCAATGCCTCAAAAACTCATTTCCTCCATCTGTCTACTCATCACAATCTTCTACACGACTATCCCCTTACCTTCAACAACACACAACTTCAATCCTTCCTCTTCTTTTAACATTGTAGTGGGAGTCTGGTTGCCCATCACAAACTCAGGTTCAGGACCCACCCAGGCTTGCCCGATGACCTGGGCTTTAGCTGGGTTGATTCCTGCCCCAAACCAACTAGACCACCCTACTCTGCCTTCCCCTCATGCCTGTCAGTGGTCCAAAAGCCCAACAATTAGCCAACCTCAGCCAACCCACAGACACTACTGGTTCTCCCAAAGTCCTGAAATGACTAGTGACCAAGTGCCAAAACCAAATGAAACACAGCCACTTCTGTTACAATTTTTACCACAATATTGGTATGAAAAACTAAATTAACTTTTTTGAAGATAAGTACATACAGACCCACTCTTCACCCACAAAGCTCACCCTCCCCTCAGTAATACCTTTTATTTCCCCTTCGGCCCTATGCTATCCACCCATTACCTTTCTGCCCTACCTATTATCCCTTCACCCTTTTTCTATGGACCCTACTCTATCCCCCAAAAATGCTTTGGTCCATAGTCTTTCTAATCTTGTCTTGATCAATTTTGTTCCAATTTGTTTCTTCAAGTTCCTTCTTGCTTCATTACTGTTCTGATTTTGTTTTCTGAGTCTTCATACATTTCCTTTCTTCATATATATATATATATATATATATATATATATATATATATATATATATATATTCTGATTTTGTAGACCTCTCTCCTCTCTGTTCCTGAGTTAGAGGCAGCTGTTAGCTGCTGGGAGGAGCAAACAGTAAATGTGTGGCTTTCACCATCCTTTCCCCCCTCTAATAAGAATCATGAAAAGTAAAGGCTGAACGTAAAGATTTTGAAGCTTATTTTCCTTATTGTTACAGCCTTTCTTTACATTCACAAGCTCTTATGTCATTAATTCATAGGAAAAGGAACACTGAGCTTAAAGGTTTTGTAGTTTATTTTTCTTATTCTTTCTTTACATTTATAATTTCTTTAACTCATGGAAAAAACTGGCTTGCGACACTCTCTAAAGAAATGAGTATTCATTCTAGATCGTTTTCCTTCTAGATCAAGGAACTTGATCATGGTATAGACAAAAAAACTGGGTCCTGAGAGAAGAGGGAGAAAGTTAAAAGGTAAAGATTTGGGCTTGAGCTCTTGAAAAGCCTCTAGCCACAGAACATGTTTTTTATTTGTATTTAAATTATCTGTTTGAATGTGAAAAGAGAAAATAAATTTTAAAGAAATGAAAACCATACCTAACAACTTACATAACATCAAATAAATAAATAAATAAATACCTAACTAATTAAATAATTAACCAAAACACTAATAATAATTACACCATACTTATATAATAAAACTATGAAAGGACATGCATTTGGGGAAAATGAAACTAAGGTGAGGGTTGGAGAAGCTTTATGACAAAGAAAACGGGGAAGGTCAGAGACCCCCCCCCCCCCCCCCCCCACAAAATTCTTGGCACTTCCTTTTCTCATGATCTTTCCTCAAAAGATCACACATACTCTCTTTCTAAAACAGCTTCCAAGAGGTAAGGTGTGCTGTACTGGCTTTGCAGTTTCTTCACCCCCACTCAGTTGCTGTATCTGTACAGGGGTCTTGTCTGCTCCTGTATTGGGTGGCTCAACCCACACAGCCCTACTTGACTAGGTGGAATCAAAGGCTTTTTATCTCATCAATTCCTTGCCACTTACTGACTGTGTTCAATCCCTCTCTCTTTGCTGCAGTGTTGCCTCACTCTCTCCACTATTGCTATTATAATGGACACTGCTCTTCTGAACACACTAACTGCATGCCTCCTCCTTTAAGGAGAGAGCCTGCAGCACCAGACTTCCTACACTTTCACATTCCTTTCCTATCCAACTATCTAATGCAAGGGTTAATCAGTATTTCCAGTCTTTCATCTACTGAACCAGTCATCTCTGCAACAATCTTCCTCAATCCATCTTTTCCCCCTCGCAGAGTGTCTAGGCATCTCCAAAATCCTGGACCTTGATTTTGGCTTTCTTTTTCTTTTATAGGGGGGTTACTTTTGCAGGCATTCATCCTTGGCCCCTCCTTCCTGTATAAAAATAAAATACAGTACAGGGTGTCCCAAAAGTCTTGTTACACCTGTGTGTAATCTTGGAATATTAAATGATGTTTGGTTCCAACCGGATGAAGAACCTCCCCACTATTCCTTGAGGGTTTGTGAATATTTAAATGAGGTGTTTCCTGATTGATGGATTGGGAGAAGGTCTGCATTAAAACGGCCTATGAGAAGCCCAGATCTCTCGAGTTGTGACAATGCATTGTGGGGATTTATAAAGGAAAAAGTTTCTCAAAAATGTTATGATTCCAATGACGGACTAAAGGAAGCCATATAGGATGCTTTTAAACTTGTAACACCTAAAATGCTGAGGAGCATAGCACACCGAACCTGGCGTAAAATCATAAAATCATTCTGTGCAGTGAGAATGATGGTTTGTATACAGATCCATTGGATACATGATAAACTTGTGTATAACTATGTATAAACTACAATGTTGTATAATTCTATATAAAATAAAATGTCTCGCAGTGTTTTCTACTATATACTTTCATTACCATAGTTACAGAACACTGGAGTAACATTTACATAGGAGTAACAAGACATTCAGGACACCCTGTAGGTTAGAAATGAGGAAGAATTTTTTTAGTAGCCATTATTATGTTCTTATACATCGTGTACAGTATAATATCATATATACAGTATCTTTTTCTACCATTATACGCATGGTTTCTCACCTGCTACTGTGTGATGCCAGTCACAGGCATATATATCTAATGATTTTCAATGTCCCCTTCCCTGGTCTTTTAGCCCTTTATTGTGCAGTGTTACTTTACTGATTTTGTTTTGGCTAATGCTGGATGATTTTATTCAGTCTCAGAAAGACCTCTGTGCAGTAAAGGGTTAACCCTTTAACAACGGATGGTACCTTAAGGTCCACCAGAAATAATAATAATAAATTGTACTACAATGCCTCGTTTCTATAAAGGTTTCTACATGTTTATATATAGATGTCATTTAGTTGTCGTGAAAGGAACCCAAAATGTGTATCATTTTAGTGACTAGTTATTAAAATATTTAGTTTTGAATAACAATAAAACCTATACATTCTGGTAACAAGAGTGATCGCATATGCTGCAGACTCGTCCTTAAAGGGTTAAGAGACATTTGTTTAGCCCTTTACTGTACAAAGGTCTTTGCGAGACTGAATAAAATTGTCTGGCATTAGCCAGAACAAAATCAGTAAAGTAACACTGCCTGAGAAAGGGTTCAATATCTTTTTTTACATTCTTTTTGTTTTTTCCCTTCTACTCCAGTTGGAGAGAGTTTCTTACTTCCAGGGTTAAACCTTAACCCTAAGGAATTTTTAGTTATAGCCTAGTACTAGGTGTAAGATAGAGGTGTATCGTAATATCTCCCCTACAACTTCTCCAGATGTTATATTTATGGGCAGTTGGTTCAGGAACTCTACTGTAGATTTCTTTACTGCCCCTGTCACCCCCCACCACTGTTGGGATGATCTCAGGTTCCACATTCCACATTCTCCTTATTTCATGTTTGAGTCTATGGTATTTTAAGATCTTTTCCCTTTCATAGTTAGCCACATTCCAGTCCACTGCTACTCCTACTTCCACCAAGAGGCATTTGTTACCCCCCTCCTCTCTCCCTATAGTATGTCTGGCCTGTATCCTGATACCTTGATGTCAGTTGGTATCTCGTGATCATATAGGAGCAGCACTTTGTCATTGTCTTCTATTCCTTATGGAATATGTTCCCATTGCTTTTCTGTTTCTAGCCCTCTTTCATATTTCTTACACAGCTTAAAGTGGATTAGCTTGAAGACTGCATTGTGTCTGTCTGTGTAGTTTCCTCTGTGCAGGAGTATTTCGCACCTAGATAGTACAGGGTGTTCATAAATGTTTACCCTGAAAACAGTATGCTCTCATAAATGCAAAAAACTTCACTTTTTTACGTGAAGGTCAAAATATGAGAATAAAAACCCACTCTAATAGACAGAGTTTATTTCCACGACAGTTTCGACGCCCACTGGCATCCTCCTCGGGTGTAATTAATAATTATGCAATATTAAATGTAATAAATTTAATTATAAATGTAATAATTATGTAAAAATAATAGAATCTGTATGTTTAGAACAGGAAGATAGTTTTAAAATTTGTGCGAATGTACTTAATGAAAATGCCCCTCCTGTCTCGAGAGAATGGAATCCAACCTAGGTGCGAATTTCTTAACGGTCGATCCCTGAACTGTTTTTCCCTCTTGTTTTGTTTCATTTGTGTTTCTGTATCCACCCGAGGAGGATGCCAGTGGGCGTCGAAACTGTCGTGGAAATAAACTCTGTCTATTAGAGTGGGTTTTTATTCTCATAGTATGCTCTCATGTTTTAATGATGAATCTTACATCCGTTTTCTTTTTACAGGTGATCTCGTACATGCATAGAGTTTCTGTGCTGGTGTGTTTTGTCTACCGCATTCGCTGCTAGGAGCGCTGTAGTAGCTGTTCAGTTAAGATGATGTCTGTGACAGAGAAGGCACAATGTGTTGTGTGGCTTGCAGAAACAAAATCTCCTGTCAGTGTTCAGTGAAGGTTCAGAATTATGCCATCCCCCAGCTGCAGGACAGGCAGCCAACTGTCATCTTCCAACAAGATGGGGCACCCCCTCATTGGGCGCATGTTGTTTGTGAAACTCTTGACACAACATTTCCAAATCGATGGATTGGCAGGGATGGGCCAATCCCATGGCTCCCAAGATCACCAGACATTACCCCACTGGATTTCTTTCTCTGGGGTCATGTTAAAGATTTGGTTTATGCAACAGTTGTTCCAGATATCAGGACAGTGCGAGAACGCATTACAGATGCAATTGCAACAGTTAACCCACAAATGTTGGAAAATGTGTGATGTGAGTGTGAATACCATTTAGACATTTTACGTGCCACTAGGGGTGCACATGTGGAAGCTTATTAAGTTCATTAACTATGTATCAAAACTTTGTATGTTTATCTACTTATGATTAAAACTGTTTGAATATGAGTGTTTATTTAAAAGTTATAGCATGCTTTAATCAGGGTAATCATTTATGGACACCCTATATGTGACTCAGTCTTTGGGCTTTTTGAGCACAGTCTGCACATCTTGCTTTCATTTCTGCCCTCAATATTTCTTTTGAACCAGTTTGTCTGTAGTACCTGGTCTTGTACTGCCACCACCAGCCATTCTTCTTCTGGTCTCAGTGCCCCTCTTACCAGGAACTCCATGGTTTTATCCCTCTCTATGTATGCTCTGTTCAGCACGTCCTTTTTGTATACTTTGCTAAACTTGTGCTTTTCCTAGTTCTTTTCCTTTTCTTCTGATCTTTTCCTGTTATACCTTCTTTTTTATGGTGCTTATCTTTTCCATGAGAGGTTTATTTGCAATGTCTTCAAGCCATTCAGATCCTATGCCAGCATCCACTAGATAATCATTTGCCTTCTTTGAGAGAGTTGTTGTTTGAGGCTTTTCACGTTCATGGTCTCTTACAAATCTGACTAGCCTTCCTTCTCCTTCCTTTATGTACTGTGCTACTCCTATTGTTGTGGCTTTGTGCACTTGGTCAATTAGTGCAAGCTCTAATCCACCAGCCCTCCTTGGCAGGTATAGCCTTGGTGTGCATTGGTTTTTATATATGATCTGTGCATGGAGCATTTTTCTGGTGATTATATCCAGTTTGTTGATTTCTAGGTGGGTCCAGTTGATTATGCCAAAACTGTATGATAGTACAGGTACCACCAGTAAGTTTATGGATAGGATCTTATTTTTACTGTTTAGGTGAGATTTTAGTATTAGCTTTATCCTTTTTGAATATTCTTTTCGCAGTCTTTCCTTCATAATGTCATTTACCATCTTTTCAGACTCCTCCATCCCCAGATATTTATATGTAGCCTCTTGCTCTACAGTAGTTCTTCTATCACGTTATTGTCCACCCTGATGTTTTCTGATTCACACCTTTTTGCCTTTGATTGGGGTGACATTTCTCAAGCCCAAACTCCATCTGGATGTCATCTGAGAACTTTTTGGCCTCCCTGATTTCTTCTGTTAGCTCACTTTTGTTTGGGGCATACAGTTTTAGGTCATCCATGTAAAATAAGGATGATATTTTTGGGCTGCTCTTTTCCCTTGGCCTCATTACATAGCCTTTGTTTAGGTTATTTATTAGTTGGCTAAGTGGGTTTAGTGCCAGTACAAACAAAAGGGGGGGATATTGAATAACCCTAGTAGATTTCTCTCTTGATTCTCACACTGTTCACCTCTAAAGTTCCCTTACTGTGATGGAGAGTTAGGCCTTTTTCCCATCATGTCATAGCTGTTTCTAAGATCATCCTGATGGTGGGGTGGATCTTGTATAGTCTCAGCACTTCCTTCACTCAGGAGTGGGGTACACTGTCATACGCCTTTTTGTAGTCAATCCATGCCATGCTTAGGTTTCTCCATTTCTTTCTGTTGTTTTCCAATATAGCCCTGTTGATTAACAGCTGGTCTTTTGTCCCACACATTTTTCTGCTGCATCCTTTTTGTTCTGGGCTTATAATGTTTTCTTCTGCATGGCTGTAGATCCTGTCAGCTATGATTCCTGTTAGTACTTTGTAGATTGTTGGCAAGCATGTTATTGGTCTATATTTACTTAGATTCTGGGTTTCATGGGACTTTGGTAGTAATGATGTTTTTCTTTTTGTCAACCATTCTGATGCTGCTTCTGCTGTTAGTATCAGGGCTGTGGAGTCGGCACATAAAAAACCAACTCTGACTCCAACTCCTCAATTTTTGGTCTATCCAACTCCGAAGGTATATTAATTCTAAATCTGCTATGATGATAATTACACAAGAGGCATTTCATCACCACCACGTGAATCATCAGGCTACTCTTTAAACCCATAACGAAAAACAAAGTTTGAGTCTAATGGTTGTAGCGATGCCATTATGGCTTTTTTATTTTTTATTTATGAAAAAACAAAATTCATTGAGCATAAAACAAAAAAAAATATAAATTTAAGACAAAATAAAAATTTCATTAAATGCAATAAAAAATATAAAAGTATTCCTGCAAAATTTATTAAACTAAGGCCAAGAGTGAAAATCTAAAATTTACGAATAACTTGTTCTTAGGAACAGAATTGCTTCTGCCAGATCCTCTTTCATTGAAGCCCTTAAATCTGATTTAATTATTTTCAGTGCGGAAAACAGTCTCTCCACACTGACCTGAGTGGGTGGCATGGCTGTTACTATCATAGCTGTATCTCTTAAAATCTCTGGATATGCGGGGATGACTTCTTGTATTGTCAGTTTAGATGAGCGATCATATTTTTCCACTTCTTTTAGGCCATCAAAAAAAATCTTGCTTAAATTTCATTAGTTTAATATCAAAAGGTTGCCTATGCGTGTTTAAGCGGCGATGCTTTGCTTTTGAGCATTCAATTTTATCTAAATATTTTTGAAAGTCTAATTCTTCATCATTTGAAGAGGATGAAAGGGACTTACTACTCATATCTTCATCCTGTGGTTCAGGATTTTCAGGTAATAGCCCTTTTATGTGAATTGCAACCTCGCAGAGGGCCTCTTTTGCTTTAGCAATTTGTTCTTCAGTCAACAAAATTTGGTTCATTGGATCTATGTAGACAGCAGCTAATAAGATCTCATTTTCCAGTAGCAGACCCTCTCTTTTCTTCATTGAGGATACAATTCCATCAGCAATTAATCCTCCAGTTTGGGATAGATGAAATAATAAATTTTTTCATTCCCATAGGAATGTACCAGGAGTTAAATCCTCTGCTTGCAACTTTTTGGTGACAGTATAAAGGTGAGCAAGCAGAGCTTCTAATTGTGTAACCTCCCTCCATTGAATTTCAGTTAGTGAAACATTGAGATTATCAATGTCTTCTAGGAAGGGTTTTAGATCAAGCAAACGCTTAATCATCATATATGTGCTCCCCCAGTGTGTCGCTTGGTCCAAAATAGCTCCCTTTCCTGCACGTCTCTGGATAATAGCATCAATTTTAGAGGTCCTGGCTGCAGTGGCTACTTGCCTATCAGAGTAGCTGCATGGCGATCTTTCAATCCATCTCTTATTGCTAGCTGCAATGTATGTACAACACAATGCATATGTTGGATTAGAAAGAGCTTAGATGCTTCTTCAACAGTATCATCTAAAACAGTGGTGCACAAACTTTTTTGATGTGAGGGCCAAGCGAAGAAAATAACTAAATGTATTAGCCTACTTACTTTCCATCTCCCTTCACAGAAAACGTTTTCAAAAGTACTTTTATATTCTAACTTTTTCATTGAATTGAAAAGACCCGTGGGGCCACTGAAAAGACCCATGGGGGCCACATTTGGCTCGCGGGTCAGGGTTTGTGCATCACTGATCTAAAATTTCATTGCTCTGTTCTGTTTGTGCTGTTCGAGAATCAGTTTCAGGAATGTCATCTTCATTAGCCACTTTTTCTTCATCAACTTTATTCAGCTTTTCTATCGTGCTTAGCATGTTTGAAGCATTATCTGTGACAATACATAGAATCTGCTCTTTCTTAATTACAAAGTCTTGTAAAACTTCCTCCACTAACTTCTGAAGATAGTTGCTGTCATGATGCGCCTCGGTGTCCTTTACTCCCAATGTCCGAGTTACCATTTTATTGTTTTCATCAACAAATCTAGCATTGATGGCAAAATAGTTAACTCTATGACGCGTGGCTGCATCCATTTTAATAAACATGAAGCGTCCCTTAAGAGTTCTTCGAAGTTCTTCCTTTTTATTTGTGGCTTCTTCAACTATAATTTTTCTGATACTTTGTCTTTCCAGAGAAACTCCAAGTTTCTTGGCCATTTCTCCATTTAGGCCTAGAAAGGTTGGTTGTGAAAATAAAGATAAAGCTACACCATTTCTTACCACCAGTTTGATGATGTGCTGCTTGAACTTTTCTGTGGTCATTGTTACGGTAACTTTGTCTGTAGTAAAGAATCTTGTAAGTGGTTCTTGTCATTCAGTAGATTTCTGATCTTTTGTTAACTTTGAAGTAGTTGGAAGGTTTTTATTACTATCTTTCTCAATGACAACTTCTAAAATTTTGGGATGGAAATGCTGCAAATGTCTTTTCAAATTTGATGCTCTGGTTGGTGCATTTTTATCAGAGCCAGTAAAACCACTGATTTTTGCTTCACATAATTTTTCACCATCATCATCATCTATCATACACTGACACACGAAATGTTTCCCATCTGTGGTTATTGTAAAATATTCAAAAACTGCAGACTTTGTTGGCAGTGTCTTTGCCATTGTGAAAGGGGTTTTAGACTTGAAAGTTAAAAACTTATGAAATTTAGAAAGAACTCGAAATTAAATAAGCATTAAAAATAAAAAATATTATCTGAAAAGAAAAAATGAATTAATGGCATTAGTGTCTGAAATGGAAAACATTGTGTTTATTATTTAAGTGGTTTAACCACCATAGCTGCCAGTGATATCACACACAAAAACATATTTTATTAAAATTTATATTGAGGTCGGAGTTGGTACATTTTTACTGACTCCGACTCCAGCAGCACCAAAATTACTTCCGACTCCACGACTCCGACTCCACAGCCCTGGTTAGTATCTTGTTGAAGCACCTTGTTAGTTTTCCACTTAATGGTGATAGCTTTTTCAACCAGTTCTTAATCATGTCTGGGCCTGGTGCTTTCCAGTTGCTGCTTTTTTTTTTAATTTTCTCCTCAACTTCTTTCATGGTTATTCTATCCATGTTCATCCCTGAGATGTTTCTCACCTTTTTGCTGTTGTGTAAAGGCTTCCAATCCATTCTGCACCATCATTATGGTTGACTTAATTTTCATAGATGTTCTTCCAGAAATGTTCTTGTTCTTTTTCAGGCTGTCTTTCTACGTTTAACTGGGCATTCTTTAATTCTCTGAATAGTTTCAATGGGTTGTCTTCAAACATCTCATTTTGTTTCTTATCTCTATCCAAGCATATATATCTTGCCAGTCTCTCTGCCTTTGCTGACAGGTCTATTTTTTTCCTGGCAATGCTTTGTATGATCTTTCATTGTCCAGTCTTTCTCTTTGGATTAGTACATTTACCTTCCTCCTTCCCAGTTCAGATCTTATTTCCCCCCTCATATGGGTAGTTAGGATTGAGATCTCCTTCCTGAGGTTACCTACTCTCTGCTCTAGTCTTTGCTGCCACCTTGGCTTCCTCTCATTTCCATTCTTTCCCTGGTTTTGCTGCTGGCTGTTATGCTTGCATGTTTTTACCCCTGCCATCTCTGTTATGCTGACTGCTGTTGCATAATATAACCTGTTTAACTCTGTGAGGTTACTCTCCTTGGGTGTTATTGCAGGTAGTACCTTGTTCGCTATATCTCTATATTTTCTGACCTTGTCTGTGTTCCTCAGCTTGGGCAGTGGTCTTCTGTGGTTCAGTTCCTGGTGTACATCTTCTTCGCTGTGGATTAGGATCCTCCTTTTCATTTCCTTCCTTACTCTCCTTTTCCATCTCTTCCACACTATCATTGCCTGGCCCTGATGTAGAGTCTCCCTCATCATCTGATGGTTCACTTGTGGGAGGGGGAAGGGGTGGCAAGATGTTTGTGTGCCACTGGTTCATCTCCACTTCCACCACATCCTCTTCCCGCCCTGGGCAGGCATCCTTCTCCACTTCCTCTGTGCTGTCTCTAGTAGGTGTTTCCTCTACGGTACCTGGGGCTGTCTCCTTTGTTTTTTGTCATTGAGGGTTTCAGTTGGCTTTCTGATGTTTCGGCCAGTTTGTATTTTTTGGTTTGTTTCTTTCCTCTGCCTACTGTCCCTTTGCTTGTTCTTAGTTCTTCTAGGGTGTCAGCAGTTATTGCCAGTTGTTCCTGTACAAACCAAATTGCCTTTTCTTTTGCTTTCTGTGCCTCATCATATGTTGGTAGTGTGGCTCTTTGTTTCTTCTCATGGTCAGTTCTCCTTTCCATGATTGTCTTCAGGATATGATGTTTTTGCCTGATCACATTTTTACGGTCCACTGTATGGTCTGTGTACCGCTTCTGGAACCTGTATACCATGTAGTCATTCTCATTGAACTCCTTTCTCTCAATTGCCCATTTTAGGAGTTTGCTCTTGTTCTCTTTTTCTGGGATCATCTGTCCTATATACAGGCTTTCTAACAGGTACAGATTTCTCTCTAGTGTCCATGTCCACTCACTCGTGGTGTTCTCATTTTCCTTTTGGACATTGTCTTCTACCTCTCTTTTGATCTTTTTCATTTCTCCCACTGTGATTTCTGATTTCCCTTGTTTGATGTTTGCATTGATGCTGTGGAACTGACAGTCTGGTTTTTTTTCTAGTTTCTCCCTATCTAAGACTCCTCTCTTTGTTAGCATTTCTCTGCACCTTTTGCTGGTTCCATTTTTTGGGAACTGCTCACTCATGGCATAAGTGGTACACCACAGTATTTCTCATTTTCCTCCACTGACTATTGTGTGTCGGTACCCCCTCTGGGGTTGTAGGTGAAGTTAGTCTGTTTCTTTTTGTTGGTGGGTGAAATGGGGGCTTCCTGGGGTGGCCCTGGCATGTCACTTTGTGGAGGTTGCCCCCTCATTTTTTGTAACCCATCCATACTGAGGGGCAGTTGTGTGGCCTCTTTTTCCAGGGCTGGTATTGCTCAGAGGGTTAAGACCATTTCCCTGTTTTTACACTCTTACTCTCTTGAAAGTGTAGTAAGTATTTAATTTATGAAATTTCTCTTGCATTTCCAGCATAACTATTGAAAATTTATAATTTTTAAATGTCATCTTATCAAACAAACATTGAGTACCATATCTAATTTGTATATAAGTAGAATGTGGTTATTTTTTGATAATTGTCAAATAACCCTTTTTTTATAATTATAGGTATTTGAGGAAAAGAGAAGCATAGGTTTTAATATATTCTGGATGTCTTTCGTTGTAAGCCTCCCAAAAAAGTTTAATGCTAACTAATAAATGGCTCATTTTTTTACTCAGTGCATATCCAGTCAAATTGATTTGATTTGACCATTCTCGGAAAGGAAAAAAAATTATCCTTTGGGTTCTAAATGGTTAACTGGTATATTTAAGGTAATGATGTAATTGTTGAACTTGCTGAATTTTTAACTAGTAGTAGATAAAAATAGGTTAATTAAAGATCTTTAACCCTTTCACTCACTGGGTAGACAATAGTTAGCTGAAAAATAAACCATATTGATTCTTGTATAACCACACACAAAGGCAAATTTGTTTTTTACCCGTGTCATAATTTGTGAGCAAAATGGTTAATAAATTAGAAAAAGTAACATGACAGTTGAGAGGAGCCTCTACCCCTTCAAGTCTTCATGCATTGATTTCCTTGACATCTTAGTTTTTGCCATTAATGAGCTACTCAGGCCTGAATTGGTGGCAGGAAAACATGGATATACAGGCAGTCCTCATTATATGGAAGGGTTACGTTCCTGAAAAGTTGTCCATAAACTGAATTTCCATATAATGAACCCGATTTTCCCATTAAATTCCATTATATAATGGGAGATGTGTTCCTACAGAAGATTTTTCTAACCCAAAACTGCATGATAAATAATTTTTGACCTTTTTAAACTCATTTAAATAGAAAATAATAATAATTTAATATATTTTTATAAATTATATTGTACTGGAGGAAATAAACTGCATAAATAGTTGTATTCACCTCCCAAAACTGCTGATTGGTGCTTGGTGGTAGTGTTGAGTCATGGAAAGGAAGTCAGAAGGTGGTTGATGAAGAGGCAGCACCTTCCTCTTCCACATCATCAGATGATGTGGAACTCTACCAGCGTTAATATGTTTAAGAACTGTTTACATAGGCATTTTAAAAATATAAACATTGTTTAATATAATAATAAAACAATCCTCCTTTTCCCTCTCAGCCTCCCCCTTTTCCCTCTCAGCCTCCCCCTTTTCCCTCTCAGCCTCCCCCTTTTCCCTCTCAGCCTCCCCCTTTTCCCTCTCAGCCTCCCCCTTTTCCCTCTCAGCCTCCCCCTTTTCCCTCTCCCTTGTTAAAATTATTAACGTTGTTTAATATAATAAAACAATTAGCAAAAGGAGCTCTAGAGGTGGTGATCAAGGATGAGTCTGTTGACAATAATGCCAGCTTGTGACACATGCCAGTGTGTGATGCCAACAAAAAAAAAAAAAAAAATTAGACTAACACGATTGTAGATGTAGCTTGTAGCATAAACTAACCCACTTTTTGTTTTACTTTACTTACTTTTTTTTTTTTTCCCTTCTTATCCTCTCCTTACTTGCATGTCTGTAGTTTGCATGGTATGATAGTGAGTTAAGACTGTGTTTGCATGGTTTGTAAGTATTCTTATTTTACTTCTTTTCATCTTTCACCCCTTTCCTATTCTCCAACTATTTTTCTGACTTGTCGGCAGTGGCTGGCGGATGATGATGGCGAGTCTTTTTTCTCTTTTTCTGAATGAAAGTTGACCCATGAGTGATAGGTGTTGCTACTTAATTAACCCCTTATTCTCTTCTCTTAACCCCCTATTCCTTCCTTTCTCTTGGGCTAACCTTAGAGTAGATTTTAGGGTCTTTGTTAGCCTTAGCTTCTGTAGATCTGTAGATGCTTCCGCTTGAAGCTGAAGGAGCAATGTAGGGTTGTCAGCATAGTGTTTATGTTGATTACAATATAAGGTAGTTTACATTGGTATACAGTGCAGTATAGCCAAAATTTGAGTTTTACTATTATTGTCCATTGTTTTTTTCCTTGGTTAATGGTACCCTCAGATAACTGGAAAATTTACACAACCAGAAACCCGACAACCCTGAGTTTGCCAGATAACAGAGTTTTTACTTTTTACTGTACTTTGGTGAGGTGGGACATCATTGACACTGGTCTATAGTTCTTTGCTTGAGATCTGTCCCCTCCTTTATATATAGGGACAAGGTTTGCTCTTTTCAAGATGCTTGGTATTTCCCCATTTTATATATATATATATATATATATATATATATATATATATATATATATATATACTTGATGAGTCAGACTCATCCTCTGTCAAGTGCTATTATTCTTTTGCTTATTTTACTGAGAGAAGTGTTTTATTTCCTATGTCAAGTGCCATTATTATTTTGTTTCTTTTACTAAGTGAAGTGTTTTTTTAATACTGTATTGTACAAAAAGGTAAACAATAAAATTTTTTGTGTTTCACGCTCAAAATAATTCCAGCAATGGTAAGTGAAACAAAGTTTTATTGTTTTTTATTGTTTATTTTGTTTATTTTGAACATTGTGTTAGACTCACTGATCAAATTTAAAAGGTTAGAGTAGAGAGTATTTATGCCTCTTTAGGGGTAAATAGGGGGGGGTAATTAAGGTAATTCGCAATGAGTCGGACTTTTCAATGAGTCAGACTGGCTAGAGCCCTATATAGTCCAACTTATTGAGTATTTACTGTATATATATATATATATATATATATATATATAAAATGAACCAACTATTATGGAGAGGTCCTCTATGAGCCCCATTAATTAATAAAGTAGCTCACCCAATGACACCACAACAATGCTTCATTCAGAAAATAAAAATAAATATAAACAAAAGGGATTGGTTAGGTGAAAATAAAAATAAACATTTAATATTCATTATAAAATATTTTTACTTCATTTAATAAATATAATGCAAGGAAGTGTTATTTATTCTTTTGAATGCTTTGTAAGTGTTCCTTCTCAATTGAGAGAGAGAGAGAGTGTGTGCAAGATTTGGTCTAACCTTTTCTTGAACTGATCCACAGAGGAACTGTTCACAACTTCTGAAGGTAACCTGTTCCACGTGTCACAGATCTTATACGTAAAGTAATTCCCACACATACTAGTCCTAAACCATTTCAAATCCAACTTCCAACCATTGTTGCGAGTTGGGTTATCATTTAAACTAAACATGCTTCTAAAATCGACATCTTTGAACCTGCGTCACGTAAGCATCGATTGTAGCCCATATGCCTAATGGAAGGGATTAACTTTGTGGCATTCTTCAGCCGGTTTTCAATCCACCTACATACTTCCCCACCAATACCCAGCATGCGCACTTTAGCCATTAGCCGGTGGTGAGGTACCTTATCAAAGACTTTCTAATCAATCGACATACTCTTATCATACTCACTCAACATGACGTGGAAAAACTCGAGCATGTTGGTGAGACACGACCTATGCCGTCTAAACCCATGTTGGAGTCCCCAAGTAGCTTGTAGGAATCCAAATGGTCAACAATCCTACCCGCTATTATCCCCTCTAATTATTTACCTACAATGAGAGAGAGAGAGTTACAAGGAGTTACAAGGAAAAGAAGTACCTCAAAAGGCCTTGCGGCCCATACCGAGGAGGTACCAATGGCAACGGGTGCCAGAGAAAATTTTGTCATTCAACTATGCTAGCAGTAGTAGAAAACTGGATAGAAAAGTAGAAGGCTCTCTCCCCACCCTCCGCTCCCTCCCTGCCAGAGGCAGGTACGGAAAAAGGTTGAAGAAAATACCTTGACCCTGGAAAAGTAGCCAAGGAAATTTTACAGGAAAGTGGAGAATATATAAATAGCTCTATATTTAGGTCCTAAATGTCTTTACACACTCAAATAGTGTGCAAGATTTCGTCTAACCTTTTCTTGAACTGATCCACAGAGGAACTGTTCACAACTTCCGAAGGTAACCTGTTCCATGTGTCACAGATCTTATACGTAACGTAATTCCCACACACACTAGTCCTAAACCGTTTCAAATCCAACTTCCAACCATTGTTGCGAGTTGGGTTATCATTTAAACTAAACATACTTCTAAAATCGACATCGTTGAACCCTCGTAAGAGCTTGAAAACCTCGATCAGTTGACCGCGCAGCCTCCGAGTTTCAAGCGAAAACAAGTTCAGGGCGCGTAACCGTCGATTGTAGCCCATATGCCTAACGGAAGGGATCAACTTTGTGGCCCTCGCCTGCACTCGCTCCAGCCTCTCAATATCTTTCCTGAGGGTGGGCGACCAGAACTGCACAGCATACTCCAGGTACGGCCGAACAAGGGAATTGTACAGTGAGAGCACAATCTCCTTGTTCCGAAACTGAAATTGCCTCCTGATATAACCCAATAGTTTCTGGGCTTTCTTTTCCACCTCTACACACTGTTTCGTAAACTTAAGGTCGCTGCTAATTAGCACACCCAAGTCCTTTTCTAAATCAGTCACCTCGATATTACTGCCCAACATCGAGTAGTCCGACTTGAGAGAGAGAGAGAGAGAGAGAGAAAGAGAGAGAGAGAGAGAGAGAGAGAGAAAGAGAAAGGAGAGGAGAAGAAAGAGAGAGAGAGAGAGAGAGAGAGAGAGAGAGAGAGAGAGAGAGAGAGAGAGAGAGAGAGAGAGAGAGAGAGAGAGAGAGAGAGAGAGAGAGAGAGAGAGAGAGAGAGAGAGAGAGAAGAGAGAGAGTTACAAGGAGTTACAAGGAAAAGAAGTACCTCAAAAGGCCTTGCGGCCCATACCGAGGAGGTACCAATGGCAACGGGTGCCAGGGAAAATTTTGTCTTTCAAACTATGCTAGCAGTAGTAGAAAACTGGATAGAAAAGTAGAAGGCTCTCTCCCCACCCTCCGCTCCCTCCCTGCCAGAGGCAGGTACGGAAAAAGGTTGAAGAAAATACCTTGACCCTGGAAAAGTAGCCAAGGAAATTTTACAGGAAAGTGGAGAATATATAAATAGCTCTATATTTAGCTTGCTCACAGAGACACCGAGCAAGCGAACTCCTGCAGAGTTTTCTGAGGTTTTAATCTTAAACTATGAGTGTGTTCTGTACTTTGTCTAGCCTATTTTTAAACAGATTTACACTTTGACTGGAAACATCCTCTGAGGGAAGTTGGTTCCAGATATCAACTATTTTACAGGAAAAGAAATTTCCGCAGACTGAGGTCCTAAATGTCTTTACACACTCAAATAGTGTGCAAGATTTCGTCTAACCTTTTCTTGAACTGATCCACAGAGGAACTGTTCACAACTTCCGAAGGTAACCTGTTCCATGTGTCACAGATCTTATACGTAACGTAATTCCCACACACACTAGTCCTAAACCGTTTCAAATCCAACTTCCAACCATTGTTGCGAGTTGGGTTATCATTTAAACTAAACATACTTCTAAAATCGACATCGTTGAACCCTCGTAAGAGCTTGAAAACCTCGATCAGTTGACCGCGCAGCCTCCGAGTTTCAAGCGAAAACAAGTTCAGGGCGCGTAACCGTCGATTGTAGCCCATATGCCTAACGGAAGGGATCAACTTTGTGGCCCTCGCCTGCACTCGCTCCAGCCTCTCAATATCTTTCCTGAGGGTGGGCGACCAGAACTGCACAGCATACTCCAGGTACGGCCGAACAAGGGAATTGTACAGTGAGAGCACAATCTCCTTGTTCCGAAACTGAAATTGCCTCCTGATATAACCCAATAGTTTCTGGGCTTTCTTTTCCATCTCTACACACTGTTTCGTAAACTTAAGGTCGCTGCTAATTAGCACACCCAAGTCCTTTTCTAAATCAGTCACCTCGATATTACTGCCCAACATCGAGTAGTCCGACTTGGGATTGGCGTAGCCAATGTGCATCACTTTGCATTTACCCAAGTTAAACGGCATTTGCCATTTTTCGGACCACTCTCCTATCCTACCTAGGTCCGCACGCAGTTCCTCGATCGCTTCGGGCGTCCCAACATTGGCCCCAAGCTTGGTGTCATCAGCGAATTTGGCGATCCGACTGACGATGCCACCGTCGATATCATTTATGTAAATGGTAAACAACAGTGGCCCCAAAACGGAACCCTGAGGAACCCCACTAGTGACCGAGGCCCAACCCGAACTAGCCCCTTTAATTACCACCCTCTGCCGCCTATTCCTTAGCCAGTTTTCAATCCACCTACCTATTTCCCCACCGATACCCAGCGCGCGCACTTTCGCCATTAGCCGGCGGTGAGGTACCTTATCAAAGGCTTTCTGAAAGTCGAGATAAAGTATATCAATCGCCCTACTCTTATCGTACTCACTCAACATGACGTGGAAAAACTCGAGCAAGTTGGTGAGACACGACCTATGCCGTCTAAACCCATGTTGGGAGTCCCCAAGCAGCTTGTAGGAATCCAAATGGTCAACGATTCTATCAGCTATTATCCTTTCTAATAATTTACCTACAACTGAAGTGAGACTAATAGGACGATAGTTCCCTGGACTTTCGTGATCCCCTTTCTTAAAGATAGGGGTCACGTTGGCCTCTCTCCAGTCACCAGGCACCTGGCCCATCTCCAACGATTTGTTGAAGACTGTAGCCAGGTGGGGAGCCACCTGGTCGCGCACTTCTCGCAAAACACTGGGGAGAAACTGGTCTGGCCCAGGAGCCTTAAACGCGCTCAGTTTGTCTATTCTATGAGCAACGACTGTCGCGGTACATCTAACACTATCCAGGTCAGCACCTTCGTGCCTCACAGCTGGCTCGGGGATGACGCGGGTATCCTCCCTGGTGAACACTCCCGCAAAGTACTCATTAAGCACCTTAGCGATGTCCGCGTCGGAGGTCCGCAGAACGCCGCTTCCGTCCTTTAAAGGACCTATCATGCTTCTAATAGGCTTTCTACTATTAACATAACTGAAGAACTCCTTAGGGTTCCTCTTGCAGAGGCTTGCCACCCGTAGTTCTTCGTTACGTTTCGCTAGCCTAACCTTCGCCTTCACTTCCCTACACAGGCGGACATACGCTTCAGTGTTCTCGTGGGAACGATTGGCCTTCGCCCTCCTATACACTACTTTCCTATTTCGGATAGCCGAAGCGATGCCACGATTGAACCACTTAGGCTGCGTTGAAGCAGGGGTGACCAGTTTTGAGGGTATGGCAGCAGACTGCAGCACCATAAACTCATCCCGGAATGCACTCCACACTCCCTCAACATCGCCGCCAACCTCTAACCCCATCTCTGCTACGCTATCCCTGAGGCTAACAAAGTTCGCCCGCCGGAGATCGAGCTTACTGCCTCTCGAGTTACTACGCTTCACCCGAGGGACGCACACACGGAACCTAATAATACCGTGATCACTCCCGCCCAACGATTCGTCAACGGTGAGGCCAGTGACGAGGTTGTCTTCGGTCGTGAATACTAAGTCTAGAACGCTTTCGCCTCGTGTAGGCTCGTTGACCCACTGAGTGAGGAAGTTCTCATCAGCAAAGTCAACTAGCCTCCTCCCTTCAGCATCGGCAGTCCTGTTTTCCCACTTTATGCCGCGACAGTTGAAGTCTCCTAAAACTACACACACCCTATCCCCTAGCAGGCTACTGAGTTCGGTGTACAGGGCTGTATCCTCCTCGAGGAGGAGATGCGGAGGTCTGTACACCAAGATTAACCTATAGTTCGTCCCTCCCACGTTCAGATCGACGCCAAGCAGCTCCCGTTCCGACCGGAACTGGCAGTCAACCGGACTCAACGTGTCTCTGACGTATATTAGTACCCCACCCCCCTCCCCACGGGTGCGGTCTTTGCGAAACATTCTATACCCGGGAATTTCGAACTCCCCAACGTAGTCCCTACGATCAGTATGAATCCAGGACTCGGTGATAGCAACGATATCCTGGTATTCTGATGCTAAGAGCGCCCGTAGCTCGCGAAACTTGTTCCTAATTGACCTAGCATTAAAAAGCATTGCACGGAGGGAGCCTTCCCTATTCTGACCGCCCCCTAGCACGACCCGTTTCCCGAACAGCCAAGGCTGTCGGGAGTTGAAGAGCCCCTCACTAACGAGGGGGCAACTTCCACAGGAGACTGAGCCCCCTCCAACGTAGGAGGAGGGTCACCCATCTGTACTTCGCCGCACCCTTCAGTCGAAGGTACGTCCGCCACCGGCTCATCCTCATCTCTCCCCGGTGGGGGCCCATCATCTCTCCCAGGACTCGACCTCACCATTCTGTATAGGTGCCGGTCGAGCAGCGCGCCTAGCACACCTTTACCCTTGTCATTGAGGTGGACACCATCCCTCTGGTAAAGGTCCCACCTACCCGAAAATGCATCGAAGGGGTCAATAAACTTCACGCCCAGCGGAACGCACAAGTCTTGTACCCTCTCGTTGATGCCAATGACCTTACTGAGCGAGTGGTCACTGACATTCATTCGCGGTAAAATACCCATTAACATTCCCCTGTCTGTCTTCAGTTTTAGATCATCCGCAAGAGACATGATCTCGGTGATGATCCCTTCTGTAAGACCTACCCCACCGCCTTTGAGGAACAGGTCATTGCCACCAGCGTGGACAACGATCGCAGTCCTCCGACTATCCACGCGCACCTTCTCTACCTCCTTCCTTAAGTGCGCCGTTCCCCGCCCAGGTAAGCACCTTACCTTCCTCCCATCCCGGTTTGCAGAAGCAAAGTACTTCTCCTGGCCCCTGATCTGCGAGTCCCCAATCAAAACGGTGTCTTCCTCCTTCGAGCACAGGAGACTAAAGCGGTTAGAGGTCTTGACAGGGGCAACTGGGGTCTCAGGCTTCGGCTTCGCAGCCTTCTTGCCCGAGACCTTTCGAAACCCGTCGCCACCCATACACGCAGTTACACCACCCGACCCACCCCGACAGGTAGCTACATCCTTCGGTTTCTTTGGGCCATCAGCAGGCCCCTTCCCACCCTTCTCTATCGATCCCTTCCCACCCTTCTCTATCAGCCCCTTCTTTGAGCCCTCCCTTTGTTCTTGATACTTAATCTTACAGTTTGAATCTGCTGGTGTGTTTTTAATTTGATCTTGTCCACTGGGTTGGATTTCCAGTGCTACGACCCTAGCTTCAAGCTTTTTTACTAATTCCTTTAGCTCTTTAACTTCCTTTTCGTGGTTGTCTCTAAGTTTACAAAACAAACATACACTAAGGGATGTGATATCGCTGATATTACCCTCTGGGAAGTCTACGCACCAATGATTAACTTTACATTTAAAGCATTCTGCTTTCAATTTAGCTGGCCCTGCCATATTTTCTCTTTTTTTTTTTTTTTCTGAATACTCTGAATAAGATAAAGCGTTCTAGCAATGAAAACTATCCAAAAACGTTATGACCAGTATATAAAAAAGGGGGGGGGGTGAATTAATCCCGCGCGTAGCCGCACCCGCCTTTTCGCAAGTGACGTTCATTCCTTCCAGAAGACTACACCTCTCCTGCTGCCGCACCGACCAAAGGTCTCCCCAGGGCCGGACCGTCCCAAACGTGTCGCAGCTACCAACTGACAAACACTCGCGACGCAAGCGTCACGGATTTTCCGCCAGGAGCGACAGCGAGATGCAGCCCCTTACTAAGTCTTACTAGTCACTCACAAGTGGGCCAGACTCTTAGAATCCAGTGTTCAAGGGATATCCCACCAGACCCAGAGGCTACGCCCGAGACTTTACGCTGGCCTGGCAGCCAGCTGGGCAGTAAAGCCCTCTCACCTCAGAGCAGTACAGCCAAGCACCATCAATTGGTCACCAAAGAACGGTCGCAGGGGGCTGGTCAAGCCATTACGCGTTAGGAATGGGCTTAACGGGGCACTAGCCACACTCCATTCATCGCGCCCCTACGCCTGGGACCCCTCCATCCCAGTCTCTCACAACCTACGAGCGTTAAATGGTGTTATTTATAGAGGTTCCAAAGCCTCTCTTCCCACGCATGAGGTAGCAGTAGGGTCCTAATAGTAAAAGAAGAGAAAAAGACTTAATACTAAAAGAAAAGTTTTTTTTTTTTTTTTTTTTTTTTTTGCAGTGAGAGAACAACCTTAACGTAATCTAAAAGGACAGAGTAGGGATGGGATGGGGTCCTAGTAACCCACGGGACGGGATTGTGCAAAATACTTTACCCGCCCTCCCGAAAGAGAGAGAGAACCTAAAGGAGCTGGCAGCCAGTTCCTCTAGAATCCCACGACTCGGGACCGGAGGGCTGTCACACCCCAAGTATAAAGTTTACTACATCCAGAAGAAATGTGCATAACCTTTATACCCCCTGCGAGAGAGAGAGAGAGAGAGAGAGGAGAGAAAGAGAGAGAGAGAGAAGAGAGAGAGAAAGAGGAGAGAGAAGAAAGAGAAAGAGAGAGGAGAGAGAAGAAGAGAGAGAGAGAGAAGAGAGAGAGAGAGAGAAGAGGAGAGAGAGAGAGAAAGAGAGAGAGAGAGAGAGAAGAGAGAGAGAGAAAGAAAGAGAAAGAAGAAGAGAGAGAGAGAGAGAGAAAGAGAGAGAGAGAGTTACAAGGAGTTACAAGGAAAAGAAGTACCTCAAAAGGCCTTGCGGCCCATACCGAGGAGGTACCAATGGCAACGGGTGCCACGGAAAATTTTCTACACACTCAAATAGTGTGCAAAATTTGGTCTAACCTTTTCTTGAACTGATCCACAGAGGAACTGTTCACAACTTGAGAGAGAGAGAGAGAGCCTCAAAAGTGGCCAATACCGAGGAAGTACCAATGGCAACGGGTGCCACGGAAAATTTTCTACACACTCAAATAGTGTGCAAAATTTGGTCTAACCTTTTCTTGAACTGATCCACAGAGGAACTGTTCACAACTTCCGAAGGTAACCTGTTCCATGTGTCACAGATCTTATACGTAAAGTAATTCCCACACACACTAGTCCTAAACCGTTTCAAATCCAACTTCCAACCATTGTTGCGAGTTGGGTTATCATTTAAACTAAACATACTTCTAAAATCGACATCGTTGAACCCTCGTAAGAGCTTGAAAACCTCGATCAGTTGACCGCGCAGCCTCCGAGTTTCAAGCGAAAACAAGTTCAGGGCGCGTAACCGTCGATTGTAGCCCATATGCCTAACGGAAGGGATTAACTTTGTGGCCCTCGCCTGCACTCGCTCCAGCCTCTCAATATCTTTCCTGAGGGTGGGCGACCAGAACTGCACAGCATACTCCAGGTACGGCCGAACAAGGGAATTGTACAGTGAGAGCACAATCTCCTTGTTCCGAAACTGAAATTGCCTCCTGATATAACCCAATAGTTTCTGGGCTTTCTTTTCCACCTCTACACACTGTTTCGTAAACTTAAGGTCGCTGCTAATTAGCACACCCAAGTCCTTTTCTAAATCAGTCACCTCGATATTACTGCCCAACATCGAGTAGTCCGACTTGGGATTGGCGTAGCCAATGTGCATCACTTTGCATTTACCCAAGTTAAACGGCATTTGCCATTTTTCGGACCACTCTCCTATCCTACCTAGGTCCGCACGCAGTTCCTCGATCGCTTCGGGCGTCCCAACATTGGCCCCAAGCTTGGTGTCATCAGCGAATTTGGCGATCCGACTGACGATGCCACCGTCGATATCATTTATGTAAATGGTAAACAACAGCGGCCCCAAAACGGAACCCTGAGGAACCCCACTAGTGACCGAGGCCCAACCCGAACTAGCCCCTTTAATTACCACCCTCTGCCGCCTATTCCTCAGCCAGTTTTCAATCCACCTACCTATTTCCCCACCGATACCCAGCGCGCGCACTTTCGCCATTAGCCGGCGGTGAGGTACCTTATCAAAGGCTTTCTGAAAGTCGAGATAAAGTATATCAATCGCCCTACTCTTATCGTACTCACTCAACATGACGTGGAAAAACTCGAGCAAGTTGGTGAGACACGACCTATGCCGTCTAAACCCATGTTGGGAGTCCCCAAGCAGCTTGTAGGAATCCAAATGGTCAACGATTCTATCAGCTATTATCCTTTCTAATAATTTACCTACAACTGAAGTGAGACTAATAGGACGATAGTTCCCTGGACTTTCGTGATCCCCTTTCTTAAAGATAGGGGTCACGTTGGCCTCCCTCCAGTCACCAGGCACCTGGCCCATCACGATTTGTTGAAGACTGTAGCCAGGTGGGGAGCCACCTGGTCGCGCACTTCTCGCAAAACACTGGGAGAAACTGGTCTGGCCCAGGAGCCTTAAACGCGCTCAGTTTGTCTATTCTATGAGCAACGAGAGAGAGAGAGAGAGGAGAGGAGAGAGAGAGAGAGAGAGAGAGAGAGAGAGAGAGAGTTACAAGGAGTTACAAGGAAAAGAAGTACCTCAAAAGGCCTTGCGGCCCATACCGAGGAGGTACCAATGGCAACGGGTGCCAGGGAAAATTTTGTCTTTCAACTATGCTAGCAGTAGTAGAAAACTGGATAGAAAAGTAGAAGGCTCTCTCCCCACCCTCCGCTCCCTCCCTGCCAGAGGCAGGTACGGAAAAAGGTTGAAGAAAATACCTTGACCCTGGAAAAGTAGCCAAGGAAATTTTACAGGAAAGTGGAGAATATATAAATAGCTCTATATTTAGCTTGCTCACAGAGACACCGAGCAAGCGAACTCCTGCAGAGTTTTCTGAGGTTTTAATCTTAAACTATGAGTGTGTTTGTACTTTGTCTAGCCTATTTTTAAACAGATTTACACTTTGACTGGAAACATCCTCTGAGGGAAGTTGGTTCCAGATATCAACTATTTTACAGGAAAAGAAATTTCCGCAGACTGAGGTCCTAAATGTCTTTACACACTCAAATAGTGTGCAAGATTTCGTCTAACCTTTTCTTGAACTGATCCACAGAGGAACTGTTCACAACTTCCGAAGGTAACCTGTTCCATGTGTCACAGATCTTATACGTAACGTAATTCCCACACACACTAGTCCTAAACCGTTTCAAATCCAACTTCCAACCATTGTTGCGAGTTGGGTTATCATTTAAACTAAACATACTTCTAAAATCTACATCGTTGAACCCTCGTAAGAGCTTGAAAACCTCGATCAGTTGACCGCGCAGCCTCCGAGTTTCAAGCGAAAACAAGTTCAGGGCGCGTAACCGTCGATTGTAGCCCATATGCCTAACGGAAGGGATCAACTTTGTGGCCCTCGCCTGCACTCGCTCCAGCCTCTCAATCTTTCCTGAGGGTGGGCGACCAGAACTGCACAGCATACTCCAGGTACGGCCGAACAAGGGAATTGTACAGTGAGAGCACAATCTCCTTGTTCCGAAACTGAAATTGCCTCCTGATATAACCCAATAGTTTCTGGGCTTTCTTTTCCATCTCTACACACTGTTTCGTAAACTTAAGGTCGCTGCTAATTAGCACACCCAAGTCCTTTTCTAAATCAGTCACCTCGATATTACTGCCCAACATCGAGTAGTCCGACTTGGGATTGGCGTAGCCAATGTGCATCACTTTGCATTTACCCAAGTTAAACGGCATTTGCCATTTTTCGGACCACTCTCCTATCCTACCTAGGTCCGCACGCAGTTCCTCGATCGCTTCGGGCGTCCCAACATTGGCCCCAAGCTTGGTGTCATCAGCGAATTTGGCGATCCGACTGACGATGCCACCGTCGATATCATTTATGTAAATGGTAAACAACAGTGGCCCCAAAACGGAACCCTGAGGAACCCCACTAGTGACCGAGGCCCAACCCGAACTAGCCCCTTTAATTACCACCCTCTGCCGCCTATTCCTTAGCCAGTTTTCAATCCACCTACCTATTTCCCCACCGATACCCAGCGCGCGCACTTTCGCCATTAGCCGGCGGTGAGGTACCTTATCAAAGGCTTTCTGAAAGTCGAGATAAAGTATATCAATCGCCCTACTCTTATCGTACTCACTCAACATGACGTGGAAAAACTCGAGCAAGTTGGTGAGACACGACCTATGCCGTCTAAACCCATGTTGGGAGTCCCCAAGCAGCTTGTAGGAATCCAAATGGTCAACGATTCTATCAGCTATTATCCTTTCTAATAATTTACCTACAACTGAAGTGAGACTAATAGGACGATAGTTCCCTGGACTTTCGTGATCCCCTTTCTTAAAGATAGGGGTCACGTTGGCCTCTCTCCAGTCACCAGGCACCTGGCCCATCTCCAACGATTTGTTGAAGACTGTAGCCAGGTGGGGAGCCACCTGGTCGCGCACTTCTCGCAAAACACTGGGGAGAAACTGGTCTGGCCCAGGAGCCTTAAACGCGCTCAGTTTGTCTATTCTATGAGCAACGACTGTCGCGGTACATCTAACACTATCCAGGTCAGCACCTTCGTGCCTCACAGCTGGCTCGGGGATGACGCGGGTATCCTCCCTGGTGAACACTCCCGCAAAGTACTCATTAAGCACCTTAGCGATGTCCGCGTCGGAGGTCCGCAGAACGCCGCTTCCGTCCTTTAAAGGACCTATCATGCTTCTAATAGGCTTTCTACTATTAACATAACTGAAGAACTCCTTAGGGTTCCTCTTGCAGAGGCTTGCCACCCGTAGTTCTTCGTTACGTTTCGCTAGCCTAACCTTCGCCTTCACTTCCCTACACAGGCGGACATACGCTTCAGTGTTCTCGTGGGAACGATTGGCCTTCGCCCTCCTATACACTACTTTCCTATTTCGGATAGCCGAAGCGATGCCACGATTGAACCACTTAGGCTGCGTTGAAGCAGGGGTGACCAGTTTTGAGGGTATGGCAGCAGACTGCAGCACCATAAACTCATCCCGGAATGCACTCCACACTCCCTCAACATCGCCGCCAACCTCTAACCCCATCTCTGCTACGCTATCCCTGAGGCTAACAAAGTTCGCCCGCCGGAGATCGAGCTTACTGCCTCTCGAGTTACTACGCTTCACCCGAGGGACGCACACACGGAACCTAATAATACCGTGATCACTCCCGCCCAACGATTCGTCAACGGTGAGGCCAGTGACGAGGTTGTCTTCGGTCGTGAATACTAAGTCTAGAACGCTTTCGCCTCGTGTAGGCTCGTTGACCCACTGAGTGAGGAAGTTCTCATCAGCAAAGTCAACTAGCCTCCTCCCTTCAGCATCGGCAGTCCTGTTTTCCCACTTTATGCCGCGACAGTTGAAGTCTCCTAAAACTACACACACCCTATCCCCTAGCAGGCTACTGAGTTCGGTGTACAGGGCTGTATCCTCCTCGAGGAGGAGATGCGGAGGTCTGTACACCAAGATTAACCTATAGTTCGTCCCTCCCACGTTCAGATCGACGCCAAGCAGCTCCCGTTCCGACCGGAACTGGCAGTCAACCGGACTCAACGTGTCTCTGACGTATATTAGTACCCCACCCCCCTCCCCACGGGTGCGGTCTTTGCGAAACATTCTATACCCGGGAATTTCGAACTCCCCAACGTAGTCCCTACGATCAGTATGAATCCAGGACTCGGTGATAGCAACGATATCCTGGTATTCTGATGCTAAGAGCGCCCGTAGCTCGCGAAACTTGTTCCTAATTGACCTAGCATTAAAAAGCATTGCACGGAGGGAGCAGAGAGAGAGAGAGAGAGAGAGAGAGAGAGAGAGAGAGTTACAAGGAAAAGAAGTACCTCAAAAGGCCTTGCGGCCCATACCGAGGAGGTACCAATGGCAACGGGTGCCACGGAAAATTTTCTACACACTCAAAGAGTGTGCAAAATTTGGTCTAACCTTTTCTTGAACTGATCCACAGAGGAACTGTTCACAACTTGAGAGAGAGAGAGCCTCAAAAGTGGCCAATACCGAGGAAGTACCAATGGCAATGGGTGCCAGGGAAAATTTTGTAAAAGTTTATTTTTCTTTCAACTATCCTAGCAGTAGTGTAGTAGAAAACTGGATAGAAAAGTAGAAGGCTCTCTCCGCTCCCTCCCTGCCAGAGGCAGGTACGGAAAAAGGTTGAAGAAAATACCTTGACCCTGGAAAAGTAGCCAATGAAATTTTACAGGAAAGTGGAGAATATATAAATAGCTCTATATTTAGCTTGCTCACAGAGACACTGTGCAAGTGATCTCCTGCAGAGTTTTCTTATGTTTTAGTCTTAAACTATGAGAGTATTCAGTACTTTGTCTAGCATATTTTTAAACACATTTACAGAGGAACTGTTCACAACTTCCGAAGGTAACCAGTTCCATGTGTCACATCTTATACGTAAAGTAATTCCCACACACACACACTAGTCCTAAACCATTTCAAATCCAACTTCCAACCATTGTTGCGAGTTGGGTTATCATTTAAACTAAACATACTTCTAAAATCGACATCGTTGAACCCACGTAAGAGCTTGAAAACCTCGATCAGTTGACTGCGCAGCCTCCGAGTTTCAAGCGAAAACAAGTTCAGGGCGCGTAACTGTCGATTGTAGCCCATATGCCTAACGGAAGGGATTAACTTTGTGGCCCTCGCCTGCACTCGCTCCAGCCTCTCAATATCTTTCCTGAGGGTGGGCGACCAGAACTGCACAGCATACTCCAGGTGCGGCCGAACAAGGGAATTGTACAGTGAGAGCACAATCTCCTTGTTCTGAAACTGAAATTGCCTCCTGATATAACCCAATATTTTCTGGGCTTTCTTTTCCACCTCTACACACTGTTTCGTAAACTTAAGATCACTGCTAATTAGCACACCCAAGTCCTTTTCTAAATCAGTCACCTCGATATTACTACCCAACATCGAGTAGTCCGACTTGGGATTGGCGTAGCCAATGTGCATCACTTTGCATTTACCCAAGTTAAACGGCATTTGCCATTTTTTGGACCACTCTCCTATCCTACCTAGGTCCGCAGGCAGTTCCTCGATCGCTTCGGGCGTCCCAACATTGGCCCCAAGCTTGGTGTCATCAGCGAATTTGGCGATCCGACTGACGATGCCACCGTCGATATCATTTATGTAAATGGTAAACAACAGTGGCCCCAAAACGGAACCCTGAGGAACCCCACTAGTGACCAAGGCCCAACCCGAACTAGCCCCTTTAATTACAACCCTCTGCCGCCTATTACTCAGCCAGTTTTCAATCCACCTACCTATTTCCCCACTGATACCGAGCGCGCGCACTTTCGCCATTAGCTGGCGATGAGGTACCTTATCAAAGGCTTTCTGAAAGTCGAGATAAAGTATATCAATCGCCCTACTCTTATCATACTCACTCAACATGACGTGGAAAAACTCGAGCAAGTTGGTGAGACACGACCTATGCCGTCTAAACCCATGTTGGGAGCCCCCAAGCAGCTTGTAGGAATCCAAATGGTCAACGATCCTATCAGCTATTATCCCTTCTAATAATTTACCTACAACTGAAGTGAGACTAATGGGACGATAGTTCCCTGGACTTTCGTGATCCCCTTTCTTAAAGATAGGGGTCACGTTGGCTTCCCTCCAGTCATCAGGCACCTGGCCCATCTCCAACGATTTGTTGAAGACTGTAGCCACGTGGGGAGCCACCTGGTCACGCACTTCTCGCAACACTGGGGAGAAACTGGTCTGGCCCAGGAGCCTTAAACACGCTCAGTTTGTCTATTCTATCGGCAATGACTGTCGCGGTACATCTAACACTATCCAGGCCAGCATCTTCGTGCCTCACGCCTGGCTCGGGGATGACGCGGCGATGTCCGCGTCGGAAGTCCGCAGAACGCCGCTTCTAATGGGCTTTCTACTATTAACATAACTGTAGAACTCCGTAGGGTTCCCCTTGCAGAGGCTTGCCACCCGTAGTTCTTCGTTACGTTTCGCTAGTCTAACCGCCTTCACTTCCCTACACAGGCGGACATATGCTTCAGTGTTCTCGTGGGAACGATTGGCCTTCGCCCTCCTATACGCTACTTTCCTATTTCGGATAGCCAAAGCGATGTCACGATTGAACCACTTAGGCTGCGTTGAAGCAGGTGTGACTGGTTTTGAGGGTATGGCAGCAGACTGCAGCACCATAAACTCGTCCCGGAATGCACTCCACACCCGCTGAACATCGGCGCCGACCTCTAACCCCATCTCACCTACGCTATCCCTGAGGCTAACAAAGTCCGCCCGCCGGAGATCGAGCTTACTGCCTCTCGAGTTACTACGCTTCACCCGAGGGACGCACGCACGGAACCTAATCAGACCGTGATCACTTCCGCCCGACGATTCGTCAACAGTGAGGCCAGTGACTAGGTTGTCTTCGGTCGTGAATACTAAGTCTAGAACGCTTTCGCCTCGTGTAGGCTCGTTGACCCACTGAGTGAGGAAGTTCTCATCAGCAAAGACAACTAGCCTCCTCCCTTCAGCATCAGCAGTCCTGTCTTCCCACTTTATGCCGCGACAGTTGAAGTCTCCTAAAACTACACACACCCTATCACGTAGCAGGCCACTGAGTTCGGTGTACAGGGCTGTATCCTCCTCGAGGAGGAGATGCGGAGGTCTGTACACCAAGATTAACCTATAGTTCGTCCCCCCCACGTTCAGATCGACACCAAGCAGCTCCCGTTCCGATCGGAACTGGCAGTCAACCGGACTCAACGTGTCCCTGACGTATATTAGTACCCCACCCCCCCTCCCCATGGGTGCGGTCTTTGCGAAACATTCTATACCCGTAAATTTCGAACTCCCCAATGTAGTCCCTACGATCAGTATGAATCCAGGACTCGGTGATAGCAACGATATCCTGGTATTCTGATGCTAAGAGCGCCCATAGCTCGCAAAACTTGTTCCTAATTGACCTAGCATTAAAAAGCATTGCACGGAGGGAGCCTTCCCTATTCTGACCGCCCCCTAGCATGACCCGTTTCCCGAACAGCCAGGGCTGTCGGGAGTTGAAGAGCCCCTCACTAACGAGGGGGCAACTTCCGCAGGAGACTGAGAGCCCTCCAACGTAGGAGGAGGGTCACCCACCTGTACTTCGACGCACCCTTCAGTTGAAGGTACGTCTGCCACTCGCTCATCCTCATCTCTCCCTGGTGGGGGCCCATCATCTCTCCCCGGACTCGACCTCACCATTCTGTATAGGTGCCGGTCGAGCAGTGCACCTAGCACACTTTTACCCTTGTTATTGAGGTGGACACCATCCCTCTGGTAAAGGTCCCACCTACCGAAAATGCATCGAAGGGGTCAATAAACTTCACGCCCAGAGGAACGCACAAGTCTTGTACCCTCTCATTGATGCCAATGACCTTACTGAGCGCGTGGTCACTGGCATTCATTCGCGGTAAAATACCCATTAACATTCCCCTGTCTGTCTTCAGTTTTAGATCATCCGCAAGAGACATGATCTCGGTGATGATCCCTTCTGTAAGACCTACCCCACCGCCTTTGAGGAACAGGTCATTGCCACCAGCGTGGACAACGATCGCAGTCCTCCAACTAGCCATGCGCACCTTCTCTACCTCCTTCTTTAAGTGCGCCGTTCCCCGCCCAGGTAAGCACCTTACCTTCCTCCCATCCCGGTTTGCAGAAGCAAAGTACTTCTCCTGGCCCCTGATCTGTGAGTCCCCAATCAAAACGGTGTCTTCCTCCTTCGAGCACAGGAGACTAAAGTGGTTAGAGGTCTTGACAGGGGCAACTGGGGTCTCAGGCTTTGGCTTCGCAGCCTTCTTGCCTGAGACCTTTCGAAACCCGTCGCCACCCATACACGCAGTTACACCGCCCGACCCACCCCGACTGGTAGTTACATCCTTTGGTTTCTTTGGGCCATCAGTAGGCCCCTTCCCACCCTTTTTCTTCATTGGCCCCTTCCCACCCTTCTCTATCGATCCCTTCCCACCCTTCTCTATCGATCCCTTCCCACCCTTCTGTATCAGCCCCTTCTTTGCGCCCTCCCTTTGTTATAGATACTTAATCTTAGTTTAAATCTGCTGGTGTGTTTTTAGTTTGATCTTGTCCACTGGGTTGGATTTCCAGTGCTACGACCCTAGCTTCAAGCTTTTTTACTAATTCCTTTAGCTCTTTAACTTCCTTTTCGTGGTTGTCTCTAAGTTTACAAAACAAACATACACTAAGGGATGTGATATCGCTGATACTACCCTCAGGGAAGTCAACGCACCAATGATTAGCTTTACATTTAAAGCATTCTGCTTTCAATTTAGCTGGCCCTGCCATATTTTATTTATTTTTATTTTTTCTGAATACTCTGAATAAGATAAAGCGTTCTAGCAATGAAAACTATCCAAAAACGTTCTGACCAGTATATAAAAGGGGGGGGGTTGAATTCATCCCGCGCGTAGACGCATCCACCTATTTGCAAGTGACGTTCATCCCCTTCCAGAAGACTACACCTCTCCTGCTGCCGCACCGACCAAAGGTCTTCCCAGGGCCAGACAGTCCCAAATGTGGCGCAGCTACCAACTGACAAACAGTCGCGACGCAGGCATCACGGATTTTCCACCAGGAGCAACAGCGAGATGCAGCCCCTTACTAAGTCTTACTAGTCACTCACAAGCGGCCAGACTCTTAGAATCCAGTGTTCAAGGGATATCCCACCAGACCCAGAGGCTACGCCCGAGACTACACTGGCCTGGCAGCCAGCTGGGCAGTAAAGCTCTCTCACCTCAGAGCAGTAAAGCCAAGCACCATCAATTGGTCACCAAAGAACGGTCACAGGGGGCTGGTCAGGCCATTACGCGTTAGGAATGGGCTTAACGGAGCACTAGCCATACACCATTCATCGCGCCCCTACGCCTGGGACCCCTCCATCCCAGTCTCTCACAACCTATGAGCGTTAAATGGTGTTATTTATAGAGGTTCCAAAGCCTCTCTTCCCATGCATGAGGTAGCAGTAGGAAAGACAGGCGGACATACGCTTCAGTGTTCTCGCGGGAACGATTAGCCTTCGCCCTCCTATACGCTACTTTCCTATTTCGGATAGCCAAAGTGATGTCACGATTGAACCACTTAGGCTGCGTTGAAGCAGGGGTGACTGGTTTTGAGGGTATGGCAGCAGACTGCAGCACCATAAACTCGTCCTGGAATGCACTCCACACTCTCTCAACATTGCCGCCAACCTCTAACCCCATCTCGAGCTTACTGCCTCTTGAGTTACTATGCTTCACCCGAGGGCCGCACACACGGAACCTAATAAGACCATGATCACTCCCGCCCAATGATTCGGCAACGGTGAGGCCAGTGACGAGGTTGTCTTCAGTCATGAATATTAAGTCTAGAACGCTTTTGCCTCGTGTAGGCTCGTTGACCCACTGAGTGAGGAAGTTCTCATCAGCAAAGTCAGCTAGCTTCCTCCCTTCAGCATCAGCAGTCCTGTTTTCCCACTTTATGCCACGACAGTTGAAGTCTCCTAAAACTACACACACCCTATCCCCTAGCAGGCTACTGAGTTCGGTGTACAGGGCTGTATCCTCCTCGAGGAGGAGATGCGGAGGTCTGTACACCAAGATTAACCTATAGTTCGTCCCTCCCACGTTCAGATCGATGCCAAGCAGCTCCCGTTCCGACTGGAACTGGCAGTCAACAGGACTCAACGTGTCTCTGATGTATATTAGTACCCCACCCCCCTCCCCATGGGTGTGGTCTTTGCGAAACATTCTATACCCGGGAATTTCGAACTCCCCAACATAGTCCCTACGATCAGTATGAATCCAGGACTCGGTGATAGCAATGATATCCTGGTATTCTGATGCTAAGAGCGCCCGTAGCTCGCCAAACTTGTTCCTGATTGACCTAGCATTAAAAAGCATTGCACGGAGGGAGCCTCCCCTATTCTGACCACCCCCTAGCACGACCCATTTCCCAAACAGCCAGGGCTGTCGGGAGTTGAAGAGCCCCTCACTAACGAGGGGACAATCTCCACAGGAGCCTGAGCCCCCTCTGATACAGGTCCCACCTACCCGAAAATGCGTTGAACGGGTCAACAAACCTCACACCCAGTGGGGCGCACAAGTCTTGCACCCTCTCGTTGATGCCAATGACCTTACTGAGCGCGTGGTCACTGGCATTCACCCGCGGTAAAATACCCATCAACATTCCCCTGTCTGTCTTAAGTTTCAGATCATCTGCAAGAGACATGATCTCGGTGATGATCCCTTCCGTTGAACCTACCCTACCGCCTTTGAGGAACAAGTCGTTGCCACCAGCATGGACAACGATCGCAGTCCTCCGACTAGCCATGCGCACCTTATCTAATTCCTTCCTTTTGTGCGCCGTTCCCCGACCGGGTAAGCACCTTACCTTCCTCCTGTCTCGGTTCACAGAATCAAAGTACTTCTCCTGGCCCCTTATCTGCCAGTCCCCAATTAAAATGGTGTCTTCCTCCTTCGTGCACAGGAGACTAAAGAGGTTTGAGGTCCTGATGGGGGCAACTGCGGTCTCGGGGTTCGGCTTCGCAGCCTTCTTGCCCGAGACCATTCGAAACCCGTCGCCACCCATAGACTCGGCCGCACTTACACCACTTACACCACTTACACCACCCGACCCACCCCGACTGGCAGCTACATCCTTCCGCTTCTTTGGGGTCATCAGTAGGTCCCTTCCCACCCTTTTTCTTTATTGGCCCCTTCCCACCCTTTTTCTTTATCGGTCCCTTCCCACCCTTTTTCTCTATCGGCCCCTTCCCACCCTTTTTCTCTATCGGCCCCTTCCCACCCTTTTTCTCTATCGGCCCCTTCCCACCCTTCTCTATCGGCCCCTTCTTTATGCCCTCCACCTTACGCCGCGGTTCCATGCATTCCACTTGGGTTGCTGGTGATTCCTGACACTGATTTAGAACCCTGGCCCCCGGTTTCACCTCTACCCTTTCTCTGTGGTCCCGAGCTCTGTCCATTCCATTGCTGGACCCCCTTTCCACGGCAGCTATCCTATCCTGAATGAGCTCCGGGTTGGAGGGCGGCGCAGCCTCGTCAGTGACCGCCGCACCTCCAACAGCGGATCTGGACGACTCGAGCCGCTGGACCCTGTCCTCCAGCTTCAAATAAAACTGCATGTGTTCGCAAAAGCGACACACGCTGGAGTGGTTGATCTTCTCGAAGCAAGCTTCTTTGAAGTTTGTCACCCACTGGTTCACTTCACACCTCGCACATTCAGCCTTCAATTTCTGTGGTCGTCATTGTAACTTTTTTTTTTTTTTTCAAATTCTGAATACTCTGAATAAGATAGTGTTCTAGCAATGAAAACTATCAAAAACGTTCTGACCAGTATATAAAAAAGGGGGGGGGGGGATTCTTCCCGCGCGTAGACGCAGCCACCTATTTGCAAGTGACATTCATCCCTCCCAGAAGACTACACCTCTCGCTGCTGCTGCACTGACCAAAGGTCTCCCCAGGGCCGGACAGTCCTAAACGTGTCGCAGCTACCAACTGACAAACACTCGCGATGCAGCGTCATGGATTTCCTGCCAGGAGCGACAGCGAGATGCAGCCCCTTACTAAGTCTTACTAGTCACTCACAAGCGGGCCAGACTCTTAGAATCCAGTGTTCAAGGGATATCCCACCAGACCCAGAGGCTATGCCCGAGACTTTACGCTGGCCTGGCAGCCAGCTGGGCAGTAAAGCTCTCTCACCTCAGAGCAGTACAGCCAAGCACCATCAATTGGTCACCAAAGAACGGTCACAGGGGGCTGGTCAGGCCATTACGCGTTAGGAATGGGCTTAACGGGGCACTAGCCACACCATTCATCACGCCCCTACGCCTGGGACCCCTCCATCCCAGTCTCTCTCAACCTATGAGCGTTAAATGGTGTTATTTATAGAGGTTCCAAAGCCTCTCTTCCCACGCATGAGGTAGCAGTAGGGTCCTAATAGTAAAAGAAGAGATAAAGACTTAATACTGAGAGAGAGAGAGAGAGAGAGAGAGAGAGAGAGAGAGATTTTGAATTTTAAAGTAATTAATCTTATAAATTGGGTGAAAGGTCAATGGCCATAAATTTTACTGCTTCAAAGAAATGACAGGTTTCTGTGGTCTTGTTTATTTCTTTTTTGCTTGCTTATTAGCGTGAGCATGAGCTTATCTGCAGAAGCTAGATTCAAAGATTTTTTTTAAATTGTGGTAAATACAAAAAAAATGATGACACCACGTATGCAGCATGATATGTGTGATACACGTGCGATACAATACTTAGGCATCTGATATGTACAATACTTTAGCATTTGCAGCTGGCAGCAACATACCCAGTAGCATGTCTCTTGTACGACTGGCTAGTTTTTTTATTTTTTTTATTTTTTTTTATATGCAATATTATTATTATACATTTATTGTACAATGACTTGAAAACTTTTATTCAGGTAAAAATTACTTTATACATAATGTTTTTAAACTTTTATCCCCCTAACCCCATTTATATTAGGAGATAGTTCCAGCCTGCACAGTACAAACTTTTTCAAGAATGGAACCCTCATGCAGATTGGGGATCACTGTATTGTAAGCATCTTTTGATTCCCTTTTCAGGGTGCTATAAAATCATCCCAAGAAATAATTTTAGTATGACAATTGTAAGATTCAATCCAAGACCTTCCTGCTTCCCTTTGGATATTACTGTATATCATTATAATACTTATCAACAAGTTTAAAATGAGAATCATTTGAACAGGAATTACAACAGTCAAGATGAAATAATTCTAAATTATTAAAAAGGTGCTCTGTCCAATCTTCATATTCTTTCTGTTGCATATTAACTTTCGAAGACCAATTGTTATGTTCATTTCTGCCTGCAGAGTTATGTTGTGTTTTATTAAAGTTGGTACAATTAATTATATACTAGCTTCAATGGTCTATGATCTGGGAGAAGGAAATCACAGAAAATCTGAATATTGACAATACTGTACATTCCTTTAAATTACTACTGACAGTGGTCAATCCATCTAGTACCTCCATTCATATTATAGGGGTTGAATTGTGAGTTTACACCTCTAATTATGTATTCCTTTAAATGATTTATAATAGGGAGCTTTGGTGTTTAGCTTCATAATTAACAGGGCATTGTATTCACCACAAATTTCTTCCACCATGTGATGAATTTTTGCATTCCTCATTTGAGAGCTGAATTTGTGAAAAAAAAGAGGGTAAGGGTTCCTCACTGTGACTTGATGGAGGTCTGTTAGCTGCATTTGTAACCTGACAGGCTTGCGTGCCCCCTCCTTTGGTGGGAGGGTGGTGAACTGCATGCTGAGGGAGGCATTTGAGTACTTGAATGAATCTCCCTTGCAGCTGAAGGGTCAACACTTTATTTGTAATTTCTTTAAGGGTATAAAAAACCAGTATAGGGTTATGGTTGATTGCTGTCAACATCATCTGGTGAAAATTTCTGCCAGATATTGGTGGAGTTGATGGCAAAAACCCTACGTCTTTTTGTTAAAAAATTGTGTTTTTGGAGGTTTTCAAAAGACCTTGTTTAGTAGTGGGGTTTTTTGGGGTCAGTGTTTAATTTATGTGCCTTCAGTATTTAGCGCTGCCTTAATGGTAAAAAAGGAAATTACCATACTTTATTATTTCATTGGGACTTGCTTCTAGTTGAAGGGTGTGTGGCTGCCTATCGTACCTCTTTCAATGTAAGCAATGGGGTTGCAAAAAGTTTAATATAGGCAATTCACTATGCTTAAATACCTGAAGGAATAGGCCTATCCTTTTGCGTTATTAGTTTATATTATTAGGCATTCACTAGAACTTGTAGGAAGATTGAGGATGTCTTCCTTTGTCTTAAATTTTTGCTTACTTTACAAAGTCCCCAGACATCTAATTCATGTTTTCATTATTTCTTCTCGAAGTAATTTTCATGAGTCAGCAATGGAAAATTTTGATACAAAATACTGTAATACATTTTTATTTTTGTTATATGTGCCCAATGCCTACATATTGGGTTTTATGTATGGTAATTATTTCCATTCCCAGTAGGCTTTGTTGCCAATCCTGAGGCAATTTTGTAGTTATTTAATTCGATAAAGTAATGATTTGTATTTAATTAAGAAATAAAGGTACCACGTACGATACCATATTGTAGGCATGTATAGTTTTTCCATAAATGGTATTTTCATTTCTGGAGTTACAATTTGGTGCATTCCATGATGGATCACCCCTTCGCTTTGTCTGGGGGAATGCATCTTCCTTTGATGTAAGGGCTTTCTCTGCCCTCTTGGACCATTGGACCCATTTGGGGACCTGGCTAATCTCCTACTCTCCTTACATTTCTCTCTCCTCCTTTCCCCAATTCTTTCTAGTTTTGTCATTTCCTCCCTTCCCGCATTTGGCTTTGTTTTCGACTTTGACTTCTTTCCTTGGACCTTGGGTGAAGGAGGTGGAGCACTGACAATTCAGCGCAAGGACAATTCAGCGCAAGGACAATTCAGCGCAAGGACAATTCAGCGCAAGGACAATTCAGCGCAAGGACAATTCAGCGCAAGGACAATTCAGCGCAAGGACAATTCAGCGCAAGGACAATTCAGCGCAAGGACAATTCAGCGCAAGGACAATTCAGCGCAAGGACAATTCAGCGCAAGGACAATTCAGCGCAAGGACAATTCAGCGCAAGGACAATTCAGCGCAAGGACAATTCAGCGCAAGGACAATTCAGCGCAAGGACAATTCAGCGCAAGGACAATTCAGCGCAAGGACAATTCAGCGCAAGGACAATTCAGCGCAAGGACAATTCAGCGCAAGGACAATTCAGCGCAAGGACAATTCAGCGCAAGGACAATTCAGCGCAAGGACAATTCAGCGCAAGGACAATTCAGCGCAAGGACAATTCAGCGCAAGGACAATTCAGCGCAAGGACAATTCAGCGCAAGGACAATTCAGCGCAAGGACAATTCAGCGCAAGGACAATTCAGCGCAAGGACAATTCAGTTAAAAATAATAAAAATAAATCGCAATAAATAAAAAGGAGAAAAATTTATAAATTTATATATAGGTATGCTAAATTGGGTCTGTATCGAAGGAGTGACATTTCAAAGGAGTGACATAAATACCGTAATGAAGGAGTGACATAACGAAGGAGTGACAAATCAGAGATAAAATTCAAAGGAGTATAATTATTAAAATTTTATTTAAAAAAACAAAATGTTAGAATTGTTAAAATTAAGATTTTATTTAAAAAACTAGAAACCTAACCTAACAGTTGCAAGCCTCTCTTCCCTCTGGATTTGTTCTTTCTTCTTCTTTGTTGGTATTTTCGCGCTGAATTGTTTTTGCGCTGAATTGTTTTTGCGTTGAATTGTTTTTGCGTTGAATTGTTTTTGCGCTGAATTGTTTTTGCGCTGAATTGTCTTGCGCTGAATTGTCTTGCGCTGAATTGTCTTGCACTGAATTGTCGGGTCACGGAAGGAGGTGGTTGTCCTTCACCCTTGTTGCTCTTAACCCAAGCCCTGTCCCTGCCATCTTTCACCGCGCGTTGGATGAGAGTGGCTGCCTTTTAGGCACAGGGACTGGGAATGGGTGTATCTCCCCTGTGTGACATCTATTGGCGGTGGGACCAAGTGAGCCCACGATTCGCCTTTCCCTTGTTGGAGTAGATGGTGGCTGGATGCACATGGGGATGAAGATTTTTTTTTTGTTTGCTATGGCTTCTTCTACTTGGCTAATGACTTCTGCTTCTAATACTCAGACTACTACTACTCTCAACACTAGGGTGGTGGGCAACCAGGCCCTCGAGTCCCCTACCACTGGAAGACCGCATCCAGATGGGGTTGACCCCCCTCTGGTAATGGATCACTTGCATCCTCCTTTACCATTGCTGACCCCCCTCTGGTAACAGATCACTTGCATCCTCCTTTACTGTTGCTGACCCCATGCTGTATGTACCCTGATTATCCCCTTGGACATAACCCTCTGGAGCAGGGGTCTCACCCCCAGTCTGCCTCAGCTGCCTTTGGGCAAGTCAAGTTCCACCCAAGATTTGCCTCCAAAACCCAGCTTCTTGCTCTTGCCGGAGAGAGCCCCATGGCGGATGGTGAAGTCGGCATTCATGACCATCCTATTGACAGTGTGGTGGGATTTGGTCAACCTAACGGCCACACCAGACAAAATATAGAAATTTTTATTTTGAAGGCCTCCACAAAACCAGGCTGCTCACCTTGAAGGGTTGTTGGGTCCAGGCTCGCTGCCCAGACCTCCGATTCCACGACTGCTGGCTCATACCGCCAACAGTTTCTCACTTGTTTTACAGCTCTTATGAGAGTAGCTTCCTTCTATTAGTGCTTCAATATTTTTGGCATCCTTTTCTCAATAAAATTTATAGTTCTTTTGGTTTAATAATGGTCTTCAGTTTCTCAGACAGATCTAGCTGGAATTTAGTTCCTTCCTAAAGCAGTCTTATTCCTTTTGTTAAATATTCTACTACTTATTCTCTGTTTCAACATTTGACTATTGGTTTCCCCCACTTCTCTCAACACTCTCAAAACTTGAGTTTTGACACACACGCCGATTCTTGGAATTTATTAGCTGTTAAACACTTTTGAACATCGGAAGCTTCTCTCTGATAAGGGTCACCTTTCATGTTATTTTTTTTTAAATGTTAAATTTTTATAGACAATATTCATGGTAGGTATTATAAGCAAATAAACCAAGGCTTTGCTAAAATGTTGTAACAAATATGTACTTAATGCCTTTCGCTAACAGGTTTTAACAAGTGATGACTTAATTCTTACTTTTTTTTTTACAATATTAATAAACAAATATTTTATTCCTCATTCCTTGCTAACAGGTTTTACAAACAATTATCTTTATCTTTAACTTTATTCCTCTGGAAAGAAAGAGAACCATGAAAATCCTATCTATACAAGTATTTCAATCAAAAATTAAATAAATTTAATACATAAATAATAATAATCAAGGCCAGGGGGAAAGGGCTGACAACTGAAAGGGGAAAAAGGGTTCACCCTCCACAACAGTTGGATGTCCCAGTACACTTCGATTCTACTGCCTCCCAATCCCTTCCAAGTATCCACAAATTCCTAGAGATCTGGCCTACCTCTGGATCCCTTCCAACCAACTCTGAATGGACATTTCAGGCGATCTGAGCCTGTAGCAACTCCAGCCATTATGATGTGCGACTGCAGAGGGATGGCTTCCTCCTCATAAAATCACACACAGCCACAGAGAGGAAAGCCCTACTCTCCCTCACTGAGGTCCTTCGATGCTCGGTGTCCGTTTCACCACACCCTTGCCTGAACCAGAGTCAGGGCACTATTTATGCCACCTGCCTGTTGTCAATCACAATGAATGAGCTCTTGGAGGACCTCGCACCCCAGGGTGTCACCAAGATTCATCGCTTTGCATCCCGACAGGGAGGTACTCCCTCCCCCACCCTGCGTCTACTTCTTACCTTCAATAACTTAGTCCTTCCCGACTTTATTGTATGGGGTATGGGAGACTGCACATCATGCAAATTCTCTGTCCACCTATACATTTCAGACCTGACCCATTGCTTTAAATGTAACAAGTTTAGACATGTTAGTTCAGTTTGCTAGCAGCCGCACCGATTGTGTGTTTGTTGTGGATAAATCACTCATCCAGACTAGTGCCCCAACACACCCAAATGCTCCAATTGTGAAGGCGCACACCCATCTTCATCCCGTGAATGTCTGTTCTTCAGGTTTGAGAAGGAGGTCTGAGGCCTGCAGGTAGTGGACTTTCTTAGACTCCAAGAGGCGTGAGACAGGGTGCAGAGTCAGGAGGTGAGACCGGGCGTATCTTACGCCGCAGCCCTCGGCTCTGTCCTCTCGGCACACTGCCCTGGCTGCTGCTCACAACCCCATCAACCAGTGCTCCCCATCCCTCCCAGGGGGAGTCCTCGCAGGAGCTGACAACCTCCTGTCCCCCCACCATCCCTTCTCTCCATGCACCTCACCTGCCATAGATTCCCTAGGAGTCTGGGATCAGGTCACCCAAGCCCCACCCACCTCAAACCCTGCCCTCCCAGCACTCTGCACACACCCAAACCTACCACCCGGAGTGAGTCGCCAGACCCTCTGGACTTTGTTTCTCTCCCTCTCTTCCCCTAGTGCTAAGAAGATGGAGCGGACCTTCACACTGCCCACTTTGTCTATGAGGACCAAACCACCCCACTGCATAAGTCCCATCAATCTACCCCCACAGACTCACAATAGTTGCCGAAGTACATGACCCACCACCCATGACAAGATCCAATCTGGACAACATCCTCTCCCCAAAGGATCCAGTGGATGCGGCTCTGGTGCAGCTACATGGTGAGGGGAACTTGGCTGTGCCTGTGAGTCTTATGGACCTGCCATTACCTCCTGGTGCCATTTTTTCCACCCCTCCACAAGAACACACTGGTTCATCTCCTCCCATCCCCACAGTACCTGCTCCCCTAAAATCCCTGGCTGGGTCATTCCATGTCAAATCAGACACCAAAAATGTCAACCATCTCTGATTTTGTTTATACTTAGTACACTTAAGGACCCTTATGAGAAATGTAGATACCCAAAGTTTCACACCTCTGGATAATTCTATGAGAAATAGACAAATGAAGTACACAGTCACCTCTTCAAAATTCATGAAACTTAGTGTGAGGGTTGGTTTAGGTCCAAATTATAAATTTCTGAATTTTTTTGAAAATTGGTCAAGTTGGTCAAATTTTATGGCTTGACCAAATTTTGGTCAAATGAAAAAACCAATAATTTTCAAACGTAAATATCTCGGCTCCTAATTGTGGTAGTGTAGTACGTCTTAAACGATAAAATATGTAAAATTAACTGTAGTTTCTAAATATGTATCATCTTTTTAGGGTAGCAAAAATAAAATTATGATTTTTTTTTTTTTTTTTTTTTTTTTTTTTTTTTTTTGCGATTTGGTTGCGAAGATATCATTTTTCGAAAAAAAGGCCAGGAATAAAAAATGTTTATTTGATGTATGTACACCATAATAAGTAATAAAAAGTCAGCTTATCGACGATTATTATGAAAAAAAAAATGAAAAAAAAAAAATCCTCCAAATTTCAACAATTTTTTGCTTTCTTTCCAGATTTTCAGTATATACCTAATTTTCTAGTATACATAAATTTACCTAACCCTTAAAATGCCTCAAAACACAAAATTTTGTTGTGATCCTACGAAAAAAAACAAAGAATTTTCTGTAACATCAAAAAAGTAAACTCTGCCATGGCAGCTGCAAGCTATGGAATTTTGGAAGAAAATCAATTACTATGCAGCAATTGCTATGTCACAATTAAAAAGAAGCCAATTGTATTAGAACATGTTCAACGTTCATCCAGAGAGCCGGAACCTGCGCCAATACCTGAGCCAGACATACTTAACGAATATGGAGCGAAGCAGTAGCGATTCCACGAATCCACCACCATTGGAAGAATTTGTCATTCAAGATAGGCAATTCAATAAAGATTTGCTCAGCGACAATATTTTAACTTTATTTGATGGAAAGCCCTATTAAAACAGGTAATAAAACAATAGAGACTCCGTTCAGGACATTTGTTTCTTAATGCCAAATTCGTAGTTTTCTGTTTTTAAATATTAGCATCAGCACTTGAATACATACATACAAAATATTTGATATTTGATTATTTCACGCAACCTAAATTTATGAATTTGTTTTACAGCTGGATTGAAGCTGGGACAAAAACAGATAAAGGCTTCTACGAAGTTGTAGATGTAGAGCTTTCTTTGCAAAAACGTCTGAGTGAACCTATTACTTCTATCAAAGGTACTCAACAATTACATCGCTTCGTCCCAATTTTCAAGAATTCGTTGAAGGTTTATCCACTCTCTCAGAGTGCACAGTCAATCGAAATAAGAGAGCTCATTAGAGTTTCTGTCTGCTTCGGTTCAAGAACATAATACTGTCTCTCAACACGAAATTGAAACAGGCTCTTTTGTGGGTTGTATGTATGTGTTAACCCCTCCGTCTATGGCCCTGGGGTGGTTTGGATCGATGGGAGTTCTAGTTAGGAGGCAGCAACGGTTATTTCTTCTATAACATTCTAATTCTTTTCTGCTGGTCAAATGGTGGGTCGACACTTGTTAAACTCTTGGCTACAGACTCGCCAGACTGTTATGCCAATATCTTCTATGGTGCTTGGGTTGTCTCTTTCTTAATTTGGGCAAAGGGTCGCCAGTTTTTAATTCTTCTCTTTCTATAATACTCTGATACTTTCTCTGATACTAAAATTATCGACTTTTCTTTTATAACTTATCGACTTAACTGACTAAGTTCTTCTGAAGAGAGCACGGCTCGAAGGGGAAAATAAAAAGTTTCTCTTACTGTAGTTTACTTCTAAAAATGTACAGGTAGTACTCTGAATTTACAGGGGTAGAGGTTCGACCTCTTTCGACCATGGCTCAGGCCGGAATCTAAAAAGTTAAGGAGGCAAGGGGCCTCTGCCCCCTCCCCGCAGCGAGGCTGCTAACAAGGGAGTCGTAGCAGTGACCAAAGAAGAGTCCCGTAATGATGTGCAGTTCATTTTACAAATACAGTCATACCCCGCTTTACATCGGTTCACTTTATGTCGAATTCGACTTTACGTCAGTTTTCAAGAGCAAGATTTTGTTCTCACTAGGTCGTTTTACTTGACTTTACGTCGGTGTTGAAAAGGGTTAAAAAATATAGAAAAACGTCTAAAATGCATATAATTAAGTTGAAAATAGCATAAAAATATAATAAAATACAATAAAATACAATTAAAAGCATAAAAAGCATATAAAATAGTTTTATTTACAATTTTGAAGTCAAATTAAAAACATTTAAAAAAACAGTAAAAGTTCTCTGTTTAAAACTGTATAAAAAGGTATTAAGACAGAAAAATATACAATTAAAAATATTAAAATACAATAAAATACAATAATATACAATTAAAAACACTTAAAAACATTGAAAATTACCGTACATTACAATAAGAAATAAGAACTAACACTTTCAGTCTGCCATATTGCCTTTTGATGACGTAGACGCTAGATTCAAAACAATGCCGCCATTTGTATTTTTACTGTGTTTCGATACAATGGTTTCTGTGCATTTATTTGCAATTTTCCAAATAATTAATACACCATGGGTCCTATGAAAGCGTCCAGTGCTAAAGCTAGTGCTAGTGGTGCTAAACGTAGTGTCATTTTGCTTGATGACAAGTTGAAAATGATTAAAAGATATGACGATGGTGAGAAGGTTGCGTCGATTGCTCGTGCCTTCGGTCTGGCTCGAACGACGGTGTCGACGATAATCCACAACAGGGAAAGGATCTGCACTTTTGTACAGGAGAAGGCCCCATGCACCGCTGGATCGACCATCAATGTAAAGAGGGGCATCATTTATGAAGAGATGGAGATGCTTCTGTCTCTCTGGATTGAGAGAGAAACGCACGAACGCATTCCCACGAGCCAGATCCTGATTGTTAGGCATTCACTGTGTTTTACATTTGGTGTTTACATGGTCTTTCGGTACAGGTATACTAAGGCGATTTTCCCTTGTTGCTCTTTATACTTTTTTTTTATGTACAATAGGCTATTTTTACTTTTCATTTTCATATTTATTATCTATAGTATTAAAAACATAACCATAAAGTGTTTATTTAGTTATATCTAATCGCTACCGTCGTCGGAGTGCTTTACAGTGTTTACAATCGGTTTTCCGTAGACTTAGGCACCTCTGTTCGCTTTATGTCATTTTTTGACTTACGTCGGGGTCCTTGGAACCAATTACCGACGTTAGGCGGGGTATGACTGTACATGTATAATATAAGCCTAAATGTTGGGGGAAGGCAGTTGAAGGTTAAGTTCCCCCCTTTTAAACACATGATCAGATGTTTGAAAAATTCCAAATAAAAATAATAAAAAAATAAAAATAAAACTAATTTGTATTTTTTGCCAAGTCTACATTTATGAAGGCGATATAATTTCATAGTAGTACATAAGTACAATTTGAGTACATGACTGAGTACGTATTAATTTTGGTTCATTACGATTACAATTACCAATTAATTCATATTCACTTATTGTTTAATTACACTTCCATTTAAAGTACATTCTTACATTATATTTTAAATCATTACATTTAATTACAGTTTCAATGAAGTACATTACAAGTTATTATTAATTACAGTTTCATTAAAGTACATTACATTATATTAAATTAAAGTATTACAGTTAATTACAATTAAACAGTTACTATAACTTTGGTTTGTTTTTTAGTGTTTCATATTAATAGACAATTAAGATGTTAGAAATATAATACAAAGTACATGGGCACATACGGTATGGATTTATATACAACATAATATGTTATAATATGTTATAACATGTTATAAATTTGAATCTGAGCAAAAGGAGATTTTTATCTTAGAAGCATTCGCTTCTGTCGTAGTGAGTGGAATTTGATCACTTACCTAAGCATTTTCGAGTTCATTGCGGGAGGTGATATAATAAAAAAATAAAAATAAAAACAATAATACGAGAATGTATTTGTGCGTTTTCGAACGAATGCATAAAGTTTTGTGTTTCAGAGACTGACATGAGTAAAAATGAATATTTAATAAAATTGACATAGGATAATGGTCAAGATAAAATACGGAGGTATGGGGGGGGGGGATATGGTCGAATAATAGTTATATTTTTATATTTATACTACATAACATAAATAACGACTTCTATAGAGTGTACAGTTTTTATGATGGTGATAAAGAATTTTCATACATTGAATACTGGAGATATGATGAAGGGAAATTAATGACAGGAAAATGTGATGTCATAGTTATTGAATTTGTACGTATAGTACAAATCATTATTAGGAAGATTTAGAAGAACGAATTAGAGACAAAGAGTGGGTATTAACCCTTTCAGTGCGTGTGGTAAACTATGTTTACCATAAAAAAGCCTGACTCAGGACGCATGGTAAACTATGTTTACCATTAAAAATCTTCTCTCAGGACGCATGGTAAACATTGTTTTCCACGTTTATTAAACAGTCTATGAACCCCCTCGTTCCTATTAGAACAACGTAGTTAGTTCCCTGACTAATATTAGACATCAATATGGTCGTCGTATTTGGCATCTTTTTTTATTTTCTGACTCAGCTCACCAGATGGGGGAGTGAAATAGACTCCCCCAATCAGTTCAGCATGGCATCCACAAGCAGTAATAAGCGTAAAAAATCCTCTCTAGATGAGAATGATATGAACGTATATCTCTCAATGTATTCTGAAAGTGATATAGAATGTGAAAGTGAGGATGACTGAGCGCAAGATAATGTACAGAATATTTTACAAAACACATCAAGTAGTGACGATGATGAAGAAAATGTGGTACTTTTGGAAAGAGATCTGCCTAAAGCAACAAAATCTAGCGAGAATTTTGAATGGCAGGAAATTGGTGAAAATATAGGCTGTACCAGAGGTGGGTGGCAGTTTACTGGTGAAAATAAAGTGCTCTTCAATGGTCAAACTCATACGATGTATGATGTTTTTTGTGAAGTTTTCCCAAAGAAGTAATTGAGCTAATGGTTACAGAAACAAACAAATATGCAACTCAATTTCTGGCTGCTACACCTAATCTGAAATCAACATCTCGGTATAGTGCATGGGTCCCAACTACGTTTACAGAAATGAAGCAATTTATAGGGCTGTTACTTCTCATCGGTATTATACAAAAACCCAAGATAGGTATGTATTGGTTAACTGACAGTTTTTATGCTACTCCAGTATTTACAGCAATCATGAAAAGAGACAGATTTACCAACATTCTTTCTTTTTTGCATTTTGCTGACAATGCAGATGAGACATTGAAGGAAAGAGGGGGGAAGATGGTGAAATTGCATGACTTTATTGAGTTGATGACATCTGCTCTTGAATCAAAATATTCAACTTCTCAGAACCTAAGTTTGGATGAATCTTTGTTGCTGTGGAAGGGCAGACTCAGTTTCCGGCAATACATAAAAACAAAAAGATCACGTTTTGGGATAAAAATTTCCAAACTTGTGGATGAAAATTGTGTTACTTTGAAATATAAAATATATACCGGGACCATGGAAACTGTTGCTGATTTTTCTAAGACTGAAAGTATTGTAGTAAGTATGATGGAAAAATATTTAGGAAAAGGTCACAACATCTTCACTGATAACTTCTATACATCACCAAAACTATACAAATACCTTAGTGATAATAAAACTGGTGCCGCAGGGACTGTTAGAAGTAATCGTAAGGGCTTATGCCATGCTATGAAAACTATGAATGTGGCAAAAGGAAAAAAACTTGCTTTTGAGACTCCTGAACTGCTTTCCCTTGTGTTTCATGACAAGAGAAGAGTTTGCATGCTCTCCAATTACCATTCGAACAGTGATGTGACAGTAACACGTAGGTCAAAGGAAGGTCGAGTCGAAAAAACCATTCCAGCTTGCGTACATGAATACAACAAACATATGGGATATGTAGACCGAACAGACCAAATACTGCATTATTACTCTGTCCCAAGAAAGTCTCTAAAATGGTATAAGAAGCTGGCAATGCATTTGATTCAGGTCCGAGTACTAGATGCTTGTAGAATTTATAATCTCATAAAAAAGGGAAAAGTTCCCCTTCTAGACTTTTGCCATGAGATTATAAAAGGACTGACATCTGCAGATGAACCTAACCTGAAGAAATCAGTAGTTCCAAGACTAGTTGGAAAACATTTTACCAAGAAAATTACATTAAATTCTGAACGTACCCCAAGACCAACAAAGAGATGCAGGGTATGTTATGCCCATGGGATAGAAAAACGAGTACGTTTTCAATGCGAAACATGCCCCGATACCCCAGGGTTATGCGCCGAACCATGTTTCAAAACTTATCACTCAGCATTTAACTTTTAGTTAACTAAATAAAGATATCTCTATTTTACCTTTATTTTTTTGTTACCCATGAAAAACTGAAAATATTATTGATAGAAAACCTATTTTAAAGGCAAACAAAAGACGAAGCAAAAAAATAATTCAAGTTTATTTTCTGGCGCATTTATACGCACAGCTTTCGTTCTGGGGTATTAGCGTGGCACGCACAGGGCGTATCAGAATGGGACGCAGCGAAAGGGTTAATGAATAAGAAGTACAACTACGGGTTTCAATCCTGTTATATGCAATGTGTATGCATAATCTAGGGACGAGGGTGAGATGCAAGACAATCATAATTAATTATAATAAATTCTATAACAAATGGAAAACGGATACGACTAAACCATAGAAATGGTAGATTGTAGGGTTGTGACACAAACGAAAATAGAAAGCTACAAAAATAAATTTTTTATCCAAACTCGCGTTAAGTGATTTTGGTTTTTATGTAAAAATGAATATTGATTATTCATTGTTCATTTTTACATATGAAAATAAACTATGGCTCGGATTAGTCCAGTCCTTTGACTATGAATATGATAATTTTCTGATAAAATTTCTCCATCCTTCGGGTGTATGTCCCTCATACATTTTTCCTGCACAAGATGATGTTTGTCACGTTCCAACAGAAAATATATTTGGGAGTATTGAAGCAAGTTTACGAGGAGGAATAAGAATACAATACATTTTTCCACTTCAAGAATTAAATAACTTTTCAAAGAAGATAAAATAAATTCTATCGAATGTATACTATTTAAGATTGTCTATATAATATTTCTAAAATTTTTATCTAAGATTTGTGTATGTACTTAATAGTTGTAAAAATCTTTTCAAATTCTTTTTTCTTATTATTATATTATTAGTGTCTAAAATTTGGATTCACTGGATGAGAATACTGTCTCTTAATTCATTCTCAAAGACTTGTGTACGTGTAGTATTAGGAAGAGTATTTTATACTCTGATAAGCGCTTTATAAATTAAACATTATTATTGTCAATATATTCTGTCCCTAAATATGAGAGAGGTTATGTATGTACATTGTACATATATTTTAAAAGATTTTTCTCCTTTGGTTTATCTATATGTATTTTTTATATGAATTGAAAATTGTCTTTTTTTGGACCAACAAGTCTGTAATAAATCTTCGTCGTCTGAAAAACATTTTATTACTTAATTTCAAACTCAGTTTTGAGCCTTATAATAAACTATAAGCTGACTTTTTATTACTTATTATGGTGTACATACATCAAATAAACATTTTTTATTCTTGGTCTTTTTTTCAAAAAATGATATCTTCGCTGCTAAATCGCAAAAAAAAAAAAAAAAAAAAAAAAGAAATTGACATTTTTTTCAAAAAATCATAATTTTATTTTTGTTACCCTTAAAAAAATGATACATATTTAGAAACTACAGTTAATTTTACATATTTTATCATTTAAGACATTACGCTACCACAGTTAGCAGCTGAGATATTTACGTTTGAAAATTGTTTGTTTTTTCATTTGGCCAAAATTTGGTCAAGCCATAAAATTTGACCAACTTGACCAATTTCCAAAAAAATTCAGATTTTTGTAATTTGGACCAAAACCAACCCTCACACCAAGTTTCATGAATTTTGGAGATGGTGGAGTGTACATTTGGCACTTTCATTTGTCTATTTGTCCTGGAATTACCTCTCTGTGACCTCAGGGTGCTGAGATATGAGGTCACGAAAGTTGACCTTTTGACCAGATTTTTTTAAAATTTAATATATCTAAATTGTCATATCTTGGCTTCTATTTTACCAGTGTACTTCATTTTTGTGTCATTTTAAAGCTTGAAATGAGTAGAATCTTTTGTCTATCTTGAAATACATCTCATAAATGATTCATAAAAAGTTATAGAAGTTGGAAATATTTGAACTTGAATAAAAAAAAAAAAAAATCATCCGATTTTTAAAAATTGTCATTATTTTCTGGCAAATACTTGAGAAAATATAGCACTTTCAGTGTGATGAATTTTAAACAAAAAATATAAAAAAAATGACAGAAAATGAAAAATCATTGCTATTCCTATGAAAAATGATGTGGAGTAACTTTTTTTTTTTGAAAGTATATACAGCATTATGACAAATAAAATAACTAATTTGGAGCTTTAAATTTGGCCCCTACAGGTGTACCTGTTTTTGTCTATGTAGGGGAGATTTTTTCTAAAATTTTCCAAACATATATAAAACCTAATTAATTTGTTTTGAGTGCGGTACTTTCTAGTAATTTTAGCATTCATTCTAGAAGAATAACGTTTGAATTTATTTGAATTGAATTTAATATTATTTTCATCAACCCAGTTGAAAAGAGAGATCTTGCCTTCTTGTAAAATTTTGTGATCCCCTTTAGTTGTTGTTAATCTGTAAAAATAATTAAAGTTTGTTACATAAAGAAAAATTATTGACTAAATCTGAAATTAAATAGAGAAATTATGAAAGTGAATTGCTAGTGATTACATTAAATTATTGGTATATAGCATGGGTTGGATGGTTGTTAATTTGAAAATTCTAAATTTAAATAGGTATTTTAGGTTATCTTTCTTTGAAATAATTCTTTGAGATTTAGACACTTTTGGTATGGCTTCTTTTACTTAGTAGACATAATTTCTAAGATATATACACTACATTGTTATAATTTCTAATTATGTCCTGTAATGGTGATCATATCTGGTAGGCTGTGATCACCATTATGGAGCATAATGGTGATCACAAGAAATGGTTTCTCTTCTTGTGCAGGTGTGTAGCCAATTTAGTGGGTGCTGTACATACCTAAGGGTAAATTAAAAAAGGATCTGAGTTGGTTTCAAAAAATACCAAAATCTGTGGATTTGACAAAAAAAATTTAAAAAAATGTAACGGTGATCACAGAATTTTTTGGGTAACTTTGAAATTGTGCCATCTAAGTCTGAAAAGCGTTAGACTTCTGAGAAAGTGGTATAATAAAACTATAGTATAGTGAAATAAAACCCGCATAAACAATGTCTAATATAATTCCATCTTCCACAATAACTGACATTATACCTTCATTTATTCACGTGTAAATCATACTGCTTACACCCTTCAACTAAATCACCATTAACTATTTTGCCATAAAAGCTAGCTTATTTCTGTAACTTGCACAAGAAAGTAGACAATTTCCCCTTTCAAATAAGCTATAGTATGATATATTCAGGTAAATTTTGAAATTTTGCGCTTTGGATGACAGTTGTGTGGAATGACCCTGGACTGGGGTGACTTATTTTGACTTATTTATGGGTAATGATGCAAATTTGCATTGGGAGGCGTTTAAAGATAGTTTCTTGAATATTGAAAGGGAGTTTATTCCTTGTAAGCCCAAGCGCGCTAGAAATCATGGTAGGCCTAAGTGGTGGACTAGGGAAATAGGTGAGTCCATAAATGAACTTAACAGAGCATATAGACTTAATAAGCACAATGACACAGTAGCCAACGCTAATAGATATATTGAGCTTCAATGTCAGGTTAAAAGATTAGTTAGGAATGCTCAGTGTAATTTAGAGATCCTTATAGCTATGGATAGTAAACATAACCCAAAATTTTTTTTCAATTACGTGAATAATTCAAAAGCCAATAAAAGACAATATAGGCCCTCTCTTGGACATTAATGACGCTTTGGCTTCCGACGCTCAGGTGATGGCGGGTATTTTTAATAACTTTTTGGTGACAGTTTTTATCGTATACCGTAGAAGATGTCAATAATGTCCCCAATGTGGATGATATCGTTCCATTTAGCAGCAAGACTATTTTGGATGAAATAACTTGTTCACAAGGGTGAGATTGCGCATTATATCGATAGGCTAAAAGTTAGCAAGGCTCAGGCCCTGACGCGTTTTATCCTAGACATCTGAAAGATTTGAAAGACGTTGTTGTAGGCCCCTTAACGAAGATTTTTAATCAGTTACTGGAAATGGTGATTATTCCTGAAGATTTCAAATTAGCTAATGTCACACCCATTTTTAAAAAAGGCGACCACACAGTAGCTACCAATTATAGACCCATTAGTTTAACGTCAATTGTCAGTAAACTTTTGGAATCTGTAGTTAGGGATCGTATCATCAAACACTTAGAAAGTTGCGATTTGATTAATAGTAGTCAGCATGGGTTTTGACTCCATAGATCTTGTTTAACTAATTTGTTAGAATTTTATAACGAAATAGTGCGCAAATATGATAAGCATAGAGTGGCTGACATTATTTATTTAGATTTTAAAAAGGTATTTGATGCAGTTCTGCATAGAAGATTAATTGTGTAGGTTAAAGCGCATGGTATACACAGTCAGGTAGCTAACTGGTTAGAGGAATGACTTTGTGCTAGGAGACAGAGGGTCATTGTTAATGGTAGTGAATTGGGGTGGTTGGATGTAGGTAGCGGTGTCCCACAGGGTTCAGTGTTAGGCCCATTGCTATTTGTAATTTACATTAATGACATAGATGTAGGTTTGACTAGTAACATGTCAAAATTTGTGGATGATACTAAAATAGGCAGTAAGGTTGTTAATGAGGATGATAGAAATAGGCTCCAAGACGATGTAAATAGGATTATGGAGTGGATAGATAAGTGGCAGATGCAATTTAACGTAGACAAATGTAAAGTTTTGCATATAGGTTCTCATAACAATAATTACATGTACACGAGGGATGATAGAGAATTAGCGAGCATTGATGAAGAAGTAGATTTAGGCGTACATGTATCTAAGGATTTAAAAGTTAGGAACCAGTGCCTGGAGTCTTGTGCTAAAGTTAATAGGATGTTAGGCTTCATAGCGCATAATTTTGAATTTAAATTGAAGAATATTATATTGCCCTTTTACAAGTCCCTAGTCAGGCCTCATTTAGAATATGCCATTCAGTTTTGGTGCCTGTATTTGCGTGAGGATATTGATAGGTTAGAAAGGGTTCAGCATCGTTCCACGAAACTAATTCCGTCATTGTGCAACAAGCCTTATGAAGATAGGATTAAAGTGTTAGACTTGCATTCACTCGAAACTAGGAGATTAAGGGGGGAGCTTATTGAAGTTTTCAAAATTGTTAATAACATCGATAATGTAAATTTTGACAAACCACTTTCGATAATAACAGTACTCGTAATAATGGATTTAAGTTGCATGGTAGATGTTTCATTACTAATATCGCTAAAAACTTCTTTATGTTTAAAATAATTGTTAAATGGTATAATCTTCCTGCGCCTGTCATGAACTCTACCAGCATTAATATGTTTAGGAACTGTTTAATTCAATAATAAAACAATCCCCCTTTCCCCTCTCCCTCGCTATAATTATTAACATTGTTTAATATAATAAAACAATTAGCAACAGGAGCTCTGGGGGTGGTGATTGAGGATGAGTCTGTTGATAATGCCAGCTTGTGACATGCCAGTGTGGGATGCCAGCAAAAAACAAAAAAAATTAGACTAACATGAACTTAGATGTAGCTCGTAGCATAAACTAACCCACTTTTTGTTATTTATACTTTTTTTTTCTCCTTATTTGCATGTCTGTAACTCTCTTCATTGCATGTCTGTAGTTTGCATGACATGATAGTGTTTGAGGTAAGAATGTGTTGCATTGTTTGTAATGCATTTTTATTTTACTTCTTTTCATCTTCCACCCCTTTCTGGTGGAGTGGGCTCTGTCCTCTACCCTCCTATGGAGTGGAGGACTGGTCTGCAACAGCTGGAAGTATTCTCTTTGACTATTTTTCCAACTTGTCGGCAGTGGCTGGTGGATGGTGATGGTGTTTTCTTTCTCTCTCTGAATGAATTTTAACCCACGAGTGATAGGTTTTGCTACTTACTAACCCCTTATTCTCTTCTTTTAACTCATTACTTTCTTCTTTCGGCTAACCTTAGAGTGGATCTTAGGGTCTTTGTTAGCCTTAGCTTCTGTAGATCTGTTCTGTAGATATGAACACCAAGAAATTTCAGCTGTTACAGTATGGAAAAAGAGAAGACCTAAAATCCATGGAATATTATACCCCTAAATGGACAGGAAATTCAGAGAAATTCCAGAGCAAAAGATTTAGGGGTTGTAATGACAGATGATATGAAATTTGAAACACAAAATAAGATAGCAGTAAACAGAGCAAAGAGAATAATGGGACAGATATTGAGAACCTTTAAATGAAGGGATAGGAATGTAATGATTCCTCTACTGAAAACCCTGATCATACCCAAATTGGAATACTGCTTGGTCCTAACATCCCCATATAAAAAAGAAGATATTAGACAGCTGGAAGGGATCCTGAGAAGTTTCACAGCCAAGATCAATGGGTGCAAAGAACTAAATTACTGGGAAAGGTTATGTGAACTAGACCTATTTTCACTGGAAAGGAGAAGAGAGAGCTCACCATTATTTACACTTGGAAAATAATGGAGAAACTAGTCCCTAATCTTACTTTGAACCCTATAACTCCCCAAACAATGGTGGAAAGTAGAAACGGTAGACTGTTGTATTCCCAAATTAAAGGTGAGACAGGGAACATCCTTAACCCTGAAAGAAAATAGTTTTGTGGTGAGAGGACCAAAACTGTTTAATCAGCTGCCCAAAGACCTAAGAAACACAATGGGAATTGCAGTGGATATCTTCAAAAGAAGACTAGAAGCCTGGTTGTCCAAAGCCATCATCATGCCAATTTTACAGTGAATCATCACAGACCTGGAGTCATTGATGTCCCATATTTTTTTAGATGAAAAGCTTTCCTCTATTGAGGTCTGCTTACTTATTTGGTACATTTTCTTTTCTTTGAGTACTACCAGTAGAAGTTGATGGTCTAGCCGGTATTCTATCTATGCCTATTTCTTTTGATTCGGTCGCAGCTATTCTTTTTTTGTCATTTTCGTTTTTGGCTTCAGCATACTCTTTTGGGTGATTAATCTTCAAATGATTATGAAGAGGTGTTATGCTAAAAGTCTTTTGGCCACCTTTCTCCGTCCCACGTTTGATAATCTTTTGGCAAATATTACACTTTGCAGTGATATCGCTAGGATCATTTATTGTATACAGTGACCATACAAAACTTGTCATGATTAATACTTAATAGTTTAATACAACACAAGAACCTGAAAGAGAACAAAACAATTAAACATCTGAATATGCTTAAATTATTATTTATCTTATATTTGGGGGGGGCACTTGCCCCCAATGCAAAACAAAACATAGCAATACGAGTGTAAAAATAATAGGGTACCTAATAATATATATATGGCCGGATAGATATGGCCATATCTGGTGCACCCCTAGACTGGTTGAGTAGATGAAAGATTGAAAATACTGATTAACTCTTGTGTTAGATAGTTTGAGAGAAAATGAATGAGAAAGTGTAGAAAGTCTGGTGCTGCATACTCTCCTTAAAGGAGAAGGCATGCAGTTATAGAGTTCAGAAGAGCAATGTTCATTATAATAGTGATAGTAAAGAGAGAGTGAGGCAACATTGTGGCAAAGAGAGAGAGATTGAAGACAAGGGAAATTGATGAGACAAAAACATTTGATTCCACATGGTCAAGTATGGCTGTGTGGGTTGAGCCAACCCATACATGAGAAGCATACTCCATTCAGGGGCAAACAAGACCCCTGTACAGAGACAGCAACTGAGTTGGGGTGAAGAAACTGGTGGTGGTGGTGGTGGTACAGCAAACCTTACCTCTCGGAAGCTGTTTTAGAAAGAGAGTAATATGTGATCTTTCCAGGAAAGATCACGAGAAAAGGAAATGCCAAGAATGTTAAGAGAAGAGGACGGGTTGAGTTGTATATTGTTGAAGGATAAGGGTGTTGGTTTACGTCGTCGTCGTTGGGCCTAGGCAAGCTACGGCTTGGGACCGTAGCGCATCTATCCGGTATAGGTTAACCTGGATGATGTAGCCATAAGCACTGCCGCTAGTTAAGTGCCAACCAGTGATTATCTCACTAGCCGTATTGAGTCCGTTAGGCGAAACTGCGACAGTACCAAAGGTGGAAAATATAACCCTTGGATTTCTATTGTTTATTTGTAAAATGGACATGGTATTAGATTAAATAATTATTTGAATATAAATAATTAACTGACAATTGTGATATATAATTAATTATGTTTACATACAATAAAATAACACAATATACATAAAATTAGTATTAATGTGGTTTACAATTGAATTATGATGGGTAAACTAATTTAAAATGAATTTATAGCTATTCCGAAATTCAAGACGGTAAAATTAACATTTATCTTTAAACTAAAATAAGAGTATTCACTACACACTCCCCCACCAGAGAGGAAGTTCAAAGAGTTCCGAACGACACAGATTTTCCCTGGACCTTTTGGTAGCTACATGTACCTCGCTTAAGGTTGATTCCAAAAACGCAGGCTTAAGACGATCGATAGAAACCTTGTCGACCTTGGAACCGCGCTGGATGAGAAATGATTTGCGCGTACGTCGGAGAACTTCATAGGGCCCGTCATATGGACATTGGAGAGGCCGTTTTGGGAGAGGTACACGAACGAAAACGTGGGTGCAAGATTGGAGGGCTGGGGAAACAAAGATGTTCTGTTGGCTAGTCAATCGAGGGGGAACAGGCTGAAGGGACTGCATGTGAGAGGAAAGTGTTTGAGCGAATTCCGTAGGATCACATGACTTATCCCCTGCAGTGAAGTAGCCACCTGGTAGCCGCAGTGTTGTTCCATAGACTAGTTCAGCCGCTGTAGTCTTCAGATCACTCTTAAATGCAGAGCGAATACCAAGCAACATGAGTGGAAGCTTATCCATCCAATGGGAGTCTTCGTGACACATAAGGGATGACTTCAGCTGGCGATGGAAGTGTTCGACGAGGCCGTTAGCTTGCGGATGATACGCACAGGTATGTGCATGTACTGTACCTAACAAGCTGGTAAACTTCTTCCAAAGCGAAGACTCAAATTGGCGACCTTGGTCAGTGATGACTTTTGTCGGCAATCCAAATCTTGATACCCATCCATGAAGAAAGGCTCTTGCAACAGTGTCTGCTTGGATATCAGGAAGTGGGATGGCTTCAGGCCATCTGGAAAAGTGGTCGAGACAGGTGAGCAGATAACGTTGGCCTTGAATCACTGGAAGAGGGCCAACAATGTCTTCATGAATTACCTCAAATCGCTGGGATGGGGGCGGAAATGCGTCAAAGGGGGACCTGGTGTGCCTTTGGACTTTGGCACGCTGGCAGGCAAGGCACGTTTTGGTCCAATGTTTGACATCCTTCCGCATCGAGGGCCAAACAAAGCGAGAGGTAACCAGGTGTTGCGAAGCACGGATACCAGGATGGGAGGGCTTATGAAGATCCGTGAAGACTGCTTGTCTGTGACATGGAGGGACATAAGGGCGAATAGCAGCTGTTGATACGTCGCAATAGAGGGGCACAGACAATCCTGGCATACTCATTTTCTTGAGGGAAAGTGAGTGAGTGGAGTCTTCTCTGAGCAGGTCTCGTAGTTCCGTATCCTTATCTTGATCCTGTGCAATAGCATTCCACAGTGTAGAGCTGAGAGTAACAGAAGTAATCTCTATTCTTGAAAGTGCATCCGCTGGAGTGTTCAAGACACCTTTGATGTGGCGGATATCTGTGGTAAATTGCGAGATATAATCGAGTTGCCTGATGACTCTGGGAGAGTGGTTACAGCTGTTTTTATTGAAGACAGTGACCAAAGGTTTGTGGTCGGTAAAAACACAAAACTCTCGGCCTTCAAGGAAATGTTGAAAATGCTTCACGTTTAAGTAAATAGCAAGAAGTTCACGTCCGAAAGCACTATAACGCGTTTGGGCTGGCTGCAGCTTTTCGAGTAAAACGCGATGGGTGCTTGTTGACCGTTAATGGTTTGTTCCAACACCCCACCGATCGCAACATCTGATGCATCGACCGTCAGAGTTAGGGGGGCATTACTGATAGGAAATGACAGAGACAATGCACTATTGATAGCATTTTTGGCATTGTCGAACGCCTGTAAACTATCGCTACACCATACCAATTTCGTTACCTTGCGTTTGTGTGTGATCATAGCGTGTAGAGGAGCAAGAACACTGGCACAGTTTTTAATGAACTTGTGGTAATAATTTACCAAACCTAGAAACCGACGTAACTCACGCTGATTATTTGGCATAGGGTAATTTTTTATCACTTCACACTTGTCCTGAAGGGGGGTAATTCCGTGCTGCGAAATCGTGTGACCAAGAAATTCCAAGGTTGGCTGTGCAAACACACACTTAGATGCATTAATAGTAACACCATATTGTTCTAAGCTTGAAAGAGGAGTGAAAGATGTTCCTTATGTTCCTCTTCCGTTGAGCTGGCCACAAGCAAATCATCGATGTAGGCATAAACAAAGTCTAAGCCTCTGGTGACCTCATCTATAAACCTCTGAAAGGTTTGCGCAGCATTCCGTAGCCCGAACGGCATCTTCACAAATTCGAATAACCCAAATGGTGTACAAACTGCAGTCTTGGGAATATCCGAAGGCTCTACGGGAATGTGGTGGAAAGCCTTAACGAGGTCTATTTTACTGAAGATAGATTTGCCGTGGAGAAGAGAAGTAAAGTCTTGGACATTTGGTACCGGATATCCGTCCGGGATGGTTGTCGAATTCAAAAACTGGTAATCCCCACATGGTCTCCAGTCTCCTGACTTCTTCTGGACCAGGTGTAGGGGAGAGGACCAACTGCTTTTGGAAGGTCTTATTATCCCAAGATCTATCATAAGCTGGAATTCCGATTTGGCAGCTTTCAGTTTGTCTGGGGCAAGACGTCTGGGTTTTGCAAACACAGGGGGACCTTTTGTTGTAATGTGATGGGTAATGGTGTGCTTAATGGTATCACCCATCTGCATCGGTTGAAGAATTCCTGGATATCGCTGGAAAAGGCACTGGTACATGGAATTAGGGGGAACGAGGGAAAGTGCAGAGTTCGAGGCGTCCGGAAGGGCAACCTGTTTGGCAAGAACAGAAAGCAGTGTGGCCTGGTCGCATAAGCGTCGCTTGTCAAGATCCACCAGGAGTTTGAAATGCTGGAGGAAGTCAGCGCCGATTATGGGATGCTGCACTTGAGCACAGATGAAAATCCACTTGAAGGATCGGTGAAGGCCCAAGTTTAGTTCACGCGACTGAGTACCGTACGTGGGTATGCGTGAACCGTTAGCAGCGTATAGAGGCGGAGATTCCGAGTGCTTATGACCAGATTTTTGAGGGAATACACTGACTGATGCTCCGGTATCGACCAAGAAATTGACACCAGAGTTCCTGTCCTTTATGAATAACAGGTTGGCAGTGCGAGTACTAGACGCCATTAGGACTCGCTGCTGGGGTTTTCCGACAAAAAATTGCAAGGGGAGATGCACTTCCTAGCCTTCTTTCCAAATTTTGAGTGGTAGAAGCAGATCTTCCCGGAACTCGAACGATGCCTCTTCGTAAATCTTGACCGAGAATGGCTTCTTTGCCGTTGATTTTGTAGCAGAGAACAAACGTGGTTGAGTTGTTGACTTAACTCTTTCACTTTCAACTCCAGTTCCGATTGTATGTTCACGTTGTTGACCGGAGCTGTGTCAATCTCCACTACTTTGTCGGCAGTTTCTGCTAGTTTATCAACTGGAGTAGCAGGATCCATAGTGGCCAAGACACGCTGAGCTGATGGAGGAAGTTTCTGCAAGAACAACTGTCTAAAGATGTCCTTATCGAAGGTTTGTGCGCGTTCGCCTAGAGTGCACTGCATAGCCCTCAGCATTTGAGTGGGCTTACGGTCTCCAAGTTCTTCTTTTGAGATTAACTGATGTAGTTTCTCACGCTCGGAGACAGTGGTGCGGCACAGGATGGCAGCAGACTTCAGATCGTTGTATGGGTCCTCACTCGTGGAAGTAGACACGATGACGTCACGGACTTCAGAGATGATGCTCGCTGGTAGAGAGGACAAAACATGATCGTATTTCGTCCTGCTAGCAGTGATCCTTCCCAAGTTGAATTGTGATTCCACTTGGTGGAACCAAATAAATGGATCACCCGGCCAGAAGATGGGGAGCTTTACGCTCAAGTGGGAGATGGCACCAGCGTCGTCAGGCATCTTCTCCTATGCTTGCTGATGTACAAGCAAGACGACAAGTTACCAACGAAGGAGTGGAGGTTGAGACGAGCGCAGGCACAGAGCGCACGGGCAGGGGTGAGGGCAGAGGGCACGAGCGACATTACAGTCTGATCCTAGTCGCTCGGGTGAAGGGGGTGATGGGCACGAACGACGTTACAGTCTGGTCCTAGTCGCTCGGGTGAAGGGGGTGATGGGCACGAACGACGTTACAGTCTAATCCTAGTCGTTCGGGTAAAAGGGGGGAATCCAACTCCGGAGTCACCAATTGTTGGTTTACGTCGTCGTCGTTGGGCCTAGGCAAGCTACGGCTTGGGACCGTAGCGCATCTATCCGGTATAGGTTAACCTGGATGATGTAGCCATAAGCACTGCCGCTAGTTAAGTGCCAACCAGTGATTATCTCACTAGCCGTATTGAGTCCGTTAGGCGAAACTGCGACAGTACCAAAGGTGGAAAATATAACCCTTGGATTTCTATTGTTTATTTGTAAAATGGACATGGTATTAGATTAAAATAATTATTTGAATATAAATAATTAACTGACAATTGTGATATATAATTAATTATGTTTACATACAATAAAATAATACAATATACATAAAATTAGTATTAATGTGGTTTACAATTGAATTATGATGGGTAACTAATTTAAAATGAATTTATAGCTATTCCGAAATTCAAGACGGTAAAATTAACATTTATCTTTAAACTAAAATAAGAGTATTCACTACAAGGGGATAGTCGTGTGGAAGATTGTGATGAGTAGACAGATGGAGGAACTGAGTTTATGAGACATTGAAAGCCACAACGGTTTCTCTGCCCCAATCAGAGATTGCAGAAAGATCAGAGGTTAAGTGTCCTATAGTTGCTGTCCTCTGTGAATCATAAAGTGACTGTTGTGAGGGATGCTTTGGGAAGTAGGTGGAGAAGTGGAGAGTGGAATTATTGGCATAGGAGTGAATAGGATAGGAAGTGTGAATTGAAAGATCATTAATAAATAAAAAGAAAAGAGTGGGTGACAGGACAGAACCCTGAGGAACACCACTGTTAATAGCTTTAGGAGAAGGACAGTGTGGCCATCTACAACTGCAGATATAGATTGGCTTGAGAGGAAATTAGAGATGAAGGCACAGATAGAAGGATAGAGACCAAACGAGGGCAATTTCAAAATTAAAGGTTTGTGCCAGACTCTATCAAAAGCTTCTTGTGAGAAGAAAGGTGTTTAAGAATCTTTTTAAGGACAGATTCAAAAACTTAGGAAAGGCAAGAAATCAAAGCAGTTGGATGATAGTTGGGTCATTCTCTGTCAGATCAACCAGTGCCTAACACCCTCATCTCTCAGATTTTGCTGAAATTTGGTTTATAGGGAGTTTGTGGGCCCTGAATCCATTTCTGAAATTATAAGGTCAATCCGACCAACGGTTCAAGAGATATGACCTCGGGAAATTTGAGGTCACTTGCGAGGTCACTAACATTTGGCGACCCATAACTTGGGTAATAATGGTCACAATTATATAAAAGTATATATATTTAGAATCAGAAAACGACAAGGAATCCAAATATGCAAGTTTTAGAACTCTAGGTTGAAAAATAAAAAAGTTACACTGTAACCAAAATTTGAGGTCACGATTTGACCTCTGGGGTATCAAATGAGAATTTTTTTTTTAAATGTAAAAAATGAAGGCATAGGCATTGGCTATTAGAATCAGCAAAAAAAAGTTTGTTTGTTAGTATTTTTCATGTAACTAACATATAAGTGAACACCATATTCATAAGTTGTGCATCAATTCTACCTATTTTTTCACACTTAAGCTCATAATTTGACCTATAGAAATTAAAATTACATTTTTTTATAGATATAAAAACAAAGGCAAAAAATGTAAAATTGTATTTCACTGCTAATCTACACTGGCAATAATAGTTATAATAGTGAAAGGGGAAGACCTACTTAGAGGATTCATGTGCTAGCCTAATACAATTTTTGCATGCTCGATGCTCTCATCAATTTCTTTTTGTGGAAAAATGTATTGAATTCTGCTGCCTCCTCTTAGGGTAGGACAACTCATTACAGTTAATATATGATGTCCTGGCACTGCACATGAATCCTTGTTTGATGGATAATAATATGCACTTGATCCTGATGACCCAGAGGGATGTAGAAAGTTCACAGTGAAATCATCAAACTCTTCACAATATTCCTCCACAATTCCATACCAAACTTGCATGTCATAAATGCAGCCAACATACTCTCCTGGTTTGACACATTTTAGGTTACCAAGCATTGCAGGTTCATTAGTAAAATGACTTTTCCTTATTCTTTTCTTTTCTCCAATGCCACTTGAAATGGGATACACCATCAGTTCTTCCTTGTTTAGGGGAACAAATCTATGATATTTCTGAGTTCCAGGAATAGCCCTACTATCCTTGAATCGATGTTCCAACCATTCTTCTGCATCTTTCAAATCAGCTGTAGTTACAAAGAAAAAATTTATCTTCTTGCTCAAGTTTTCTTCACAAAACTGAAACATGTGTTCTGGTGTAAGAATTTGCCTCTCTGTAGTTCTCTGCAAACTGGCACGAGCAGTAGCTCTTTTCACTGTTCCTCCAATCCCATCACATGCATTTTTGCCATGGGATGTAGCAAAGAAGTGCCATTCACAAGACAGACCAAAATCCTTTTCATGGTAACAGAGATTTGTGAAGTTGTATCTGTTCTTATATTGGCCAGCACATCCATCTGAGAAATAGTGCACCTTCTTCAATTGTGGGCATCTGAATTTAACATATGTCATAAGCTTCAATATGAATGAGTAAACCATTATAGTGTTGTGTTTTAGTGATGCAGATAAGAAACAGACACTAAAATGGCTAAGTTCCTGGTCTGCAGATGATCTATAATAGATGACAAAAGGGTGAACTGTACACTGTGAATTGTCCCAGTGAAACCTTGGGCAGCATCCTGGACAATGAAAGAATAATTCTCAGAGAAATCACCTACTATAACTACCTCGCTCTGAGGTGGTAGTGTTTCTTTCAACTGCTTGAAGTACTGTGATTGTTGCTGAGCAACAAAGTGATGACGAACCATGCGGGATATTTTCATGCTTAGGGATGATAAGTATTCATGAAGTGGCTCCACCTTATCAACCATTGTACAACGGTCAACAGTCACCCATTGCTTGTAAGATATTTCATTTGGAGCTGATTTCACACACTCAAGTAACTCAAGAAAATCCAGGACACCCTCTTCTCTTGGGCAATCATTGCAAAGTTGCATCATGCAAGTCTCTCTTTCTGTACTGTAGACACTGTAATCCATAAGATCCTTGTATGAAAGACCTCTTTCTCCCAATGCAGCCAGCTGCAATTTTGGATTTTGATGGTATGTGCAGACACAGACAGAATGAGTCCCACCACTACCGGCAAGCACACAATATGATGGCCGTAATTTTGCAAATGTGGAAAATCCTATTTTGGGATTCTTTTCATCATTTTTCTATAGTTCAAACATCTCTCTTAAATTCCCGAGGACCAATCGTTTTTGCACCTTCATTGCACCTTCAGCACTGATAACTTTCACGCAATCCTTTTGGCCAGGACACATACGACTAACCTCTTCTGACTCATAGAATCTTCTAACTATATCTTTGTGTTCTTCAGATATCACTTTTCCTTTGCTCATTAGTGGAATCTTCGGAAGGATTCCATGTTCTGATTTAAGTGAATGGCTTCTTTTCACCATGTATGTTGTAGTTTGAAAGAAACTAGCTGTTTTTTCAATTGTGTATGGTGAGAGTGTCAATATTTGTAGTTTGTGATGGTGACATTTGCTCTCCAGGAATGACTGTTTCAATTCATTCATTAATTTGTCTAGATGTTGTTCAGATTGTTTCATGTTTTGAAGTATCACTTACCTCCTCGGTAATTTGAACACCATAACTGAGTTCTAGCCTCTCCTTCAGGTGTTTCTGAGCAGATGATAGCTTACCACGAGCCTTGCGCTTTTTCTGGCTTAATGACAGCCCTTCTGAAAAGAACAGAAAAAAAGGTTTCACACACCTGAATATTAGTAATTAAATATTAATTATAGTACCTTAAATGCTATATAATTGGCTATATAGTAGATCAAACAGACCTTGTAGTAAAGTATAAGTTATTATATTAATTTATTACTTACTTTTTTTAACTGGTGTTTGGTTGAGAAATGCTAGAACTGGTTCAACTGAAGTTGAAGGATTTTCCTTTATCAAGCAATCACTGTCATTGTCCAGATCTTGAATTGAAGAGATGTTACTCAAGCCACTGATAGTAGATGATTCATTTGAATCCTGCTCAGACTCGTTGTTTTCAGTGGTACTAAGTATAGTGGGGTTTTTCATTATCAGTGTCCAGCAGTTCACACACAACAATGAGTCTTTTTTCACTCTTCCAGCACATTTTTCAACAAGTACATCAGTCACTTTTCTAAGATTGATTGTTATGTGTTTCTTGTGTTTTTGAATAGGGTCCTGGCAGTATTTCAAGTGCCGAACCATTGTATTTTGATCTGTAAAGATATAGGATTTACAATTAGGTAATATATATTTTTTAGAAAATATATAGCTATACACACTTAATATTTTAGGCCTTGATAGTCTCTGAGGCTCATTAAAACACCATACCCACCAGCCACCCACAGTGCTGGCTGGAACTGTACTAACCTGTAGACAAGGAATTTTGCAACTATCTCTGTTGATTCTGCACTTAGACAAGTAGCAACATGTTTCAACAGGTTTGTTTAGGCTACATGTGAGATTAGTCTTCCCTTTTCACTATTCTAACTATTATTGCCAGTGTAGATTAGCAGTGAAATACAATTTTTATTAAATTCTTGGAGCTTGAGGTCAAATTGATAGCTAAGATATAAAAATTCCTTGAAATGACAAGCAATTTATAAATATGGTGTTCACTTATAAGTTAGTTACATGAAAAGTACCAACATAAACAAACTTTTTATGATTGTTTCTATTAGTCAAGAACTCTGACTTTGTTTTTTATATCTATAAAAAATGTAATTTTAATTTCTGTAGGTCAAATTATGAGCTTAAGTGTGAAAAAATAGGTAGAATTGACGCACAACTTATGAATATGGTGTTCACTTATATGTTAGTTACATGAAAATACTAACATAAACAAACTTTTTTTTGCTGATTCTAATAGCCAATGCCTATGCCTTCATTTTTTACATTTAAAAAAAAATTCTCATTTGATACCCCAGAGGTCAAATCGTGACCTCAAATTTTGGTTACAGTGTAACTTTTTTATTTTTCAACCTAGAGTTCTAAAACTTGCACATTTGGATTCCTTGTCATTTTCTGATTCTAAATATATATACTTTTATATAATTATGACAATTATTACCCAAGTTATGGCTCGCCAAATGTTAGTAACCTCGCGAGTGACCTCAAATTGCCCGAGGTCATATCTCTTGAACCGTTGGTCGGATTGACCTTATAATTTCAGAAATGGATTCAGGGCTCACAAACTCCCTATAAACCAAATTTCAGCAAAATATGAGAGATGAGGGTGTTAATTTCAATTTTTTTGGTTGATCTGACAGAGAATGACCCAGTTGGAGGGTTGAGAGTGGTCACCCTTCTTTGATACAGGCTGAATGAAAGCAAACTTCCAGCAGGAATGAAAAGTGCTAGATGGGAGACAGATGAAAGAGTTTGTTTAGGTAGGGTAGGGTGTCAGAAAACACACACACACACACACACACACACACACCTGGAATTGGAAGATTCACATAGTTTTCTGCAGAAACCTTAAACAAGATGTTGGGTAGGCTGTCACCCCAAATGAAATTACAGAAGACTGAGGTGCATTACATTTGGAAAACATGAAGCCATTTGGGCCTATTGAGGTGATCTAAGTCATAAATGAGGTAAAGCTATATTTTATTAAATTTTGCAAAATGGCCACTTCAAATCTGCTAATTAACATAAAACTGCAGAGTTTTAAACTTAAGTAGCCTACAAAACTTGTGCTAAAATATACATTATTTGCAAAGTTTACAAACTGTTTCATTCATGAAAATATGCAATTTTTTTTAAAACTAAGGAGCTACTATTTACCACATCATATGGCAAGTCATTTAAAAAGTCTACTACTCTATAACAAAAAAAGTATTTTCATAGATCTATTCTGCAAATGTTTTCTAATTTCCTTACTATACCCTCAAGTTTTTCCATCAGACTCTAATAAGAAAAAGTTACTTGCATCTAAGCTGTCCAAATTTGAAAACATTTTGACTGTCTGTATCATATCTCCCCTCAAACAATGTCTCTCAACACTAAATATACCCAATTCCTTTAGTCTTTCACTATATTTCAATCTTCTAAGGTTAGGGATAAGCTTGGTTACCCTACATTGCACATCTTCAAGCATATCTATATCATATTTATAGTGAGGGGACCAGGCTTGAATACAGTATTCTAAGTGAGGCCTAACAAGAATTCTATGATCTACAGATGACTTCCATACTTTTGTAACTAATATTCCTCTTAATAATACCTAATATTTTATTTGCCTTATTTCTAGCCTCTAACCATTCCTTCAAAAATTTTAGATTACTACTAACTATATAATACAAAGATTTTTTCCTGACAAGCATCCTCCAACCAGTTTCTTTGCCTCACATAATTAAAGTTTTCATTATTTCTACCAAAATGGATGACTTTACATTTTTGAACATTGAATTCCACCTGCTATTTACTAGCCTGGGAACTAATCCATGGAGATCATTTTGTAGCTTGAGAATTTTTTCCATATGTAACTGGGGCAACTACTTTTGTATCATTTGCAAATTTAGATATTTTAAAACCTACTCTCTTAACTGTAAATTACTTAGATACAAAATGAAGAGCATTGGACCTTACAATGATCTTTGTGGCACCCCACTTTTCACTCCTTGCCACCATGATTTATCATCATTTAAAGTTACTCCTTGTTCTCTGTCTTCTAACCATTTTTCTACCCAATTTATGACTGACCCTGATATCCCATGAGCTTTTAATTTGTACAGATGTTTTGTATGTGGAACCCTGACAAATGCCTTAGTAAAATCCAAATAACATCTCCATCATGTCCCTTATCTACTTGATCAATTACATACTCTAAAAAAATCAAAGAAGTTAGACAAACAAAACTTTCCTGATCTAGATATATGTTGGGAACTTGAAGTAAGATTAAAAATTATCCAAGTGATCTTGAATACTATTCTCTATAGTCCTAGTATCTTTCCTACCAATGATGTTAAACTAACAGGTCTATAATTACCTACTAATTTCCTACCTCCTTTTTACTACCTTTTTTGTGGGTGGGTACTACATTTGCTTTTTTCCATTCATCAAGTACCTCTGCATAATTAATAAATCTAACAAACAAAATAGTTAGTGCTTCAGCTAAACTATCCTTCCCTTCCCTGAGAATCATAGCATAAATATTATCAGTACCAGCAGCTTTATTTTGTTTTATTATATTTATAATTACTTCCCTAACATCCTCCTCCATTATATGAACCTTATGGGTTGTCAAGTTTACACCTAGCCAACTGCATGGGGTTGCTCAGCCACAGTGCACCAGACAGCTTGCTACATTCATTCACATAAAGTTTTTTCTAATTTTCCCTGGTATTTTTGTCCATCATGTGACGTAGGAACCCCACATACTTCTGCATGTAAGACCTGGCATCATGATCTTGACACACCAATTTTTGGCAAATTTGTTTCCAATTTGGACACATGGTATGCATCCAATATTAGGTAACTAGTGATCTTGTTTGATGGACAGTGTGCTTCCAATAATAAGGTAAAGTGTTAAGAATGCCAGATTTTATAGAAGTTGTATGTGGATAGTTGAGGGTCAGTTGTATTCCGTAATGACTCTCCTACTGCAAGTTCCCCTATAATCTCATAATCATTAGACAAAACCATATCTAAAATTTAGTTCTTTAGAACAGCAACATTAGAGCTGTTTACCATGAGACTATAACAGTGGCTTTGAAATATGACAGGATTTTTTTGATGGGTATTGATTAACCTTTATTAATAATAAAATAAATACATTTGTTTTACAATTTACAATGACATGAATAATTGTAAAGCTTGACTATTTATTTTATCTAATTTGGCCCTTAAGCTTTAGGCTTTACTGGGCTCTTATTAAAAATAAACAGCTAGTTGTTGTTAATAATAAATAAATAAATAAATATTATTAATAGTTAGTTAATAGTTAGTTAATAGTTAAGCCTTTAAGGCCCCCATTTAAGAATAGGGTTGGTCTAGGGAGAGGGCAGGAAAATCAGTAGTACTGGTAAGTTAGTCATGTAGTTATTTGTAATAATGGCAAGAAACTGATGCCCATGCTACCCATTGATTGAAAAAAAATCATGGAGTGGGACTGGGTATTATCTTCAAAGCAACTGGTTTTTAAATATGTTGGTTCAAATAAATATCACTGAACAGAATAAGGGGTTGGGAGTACAGGCAGTCCTCGATTTACGTACATTCAACCTGCATACATTTCGCACTGGCGTACATTTTATTGAAAACAAATCATTTTACTTACGTACATTTGAAATTTTTGAACAACAACAGACAGGTGGCACCTTGCAGGAGGAGCATAGGGAACCAGTGCCAGAAGAAGAAGAAGACCTTGAGGTTATGCAAAGTCCTCCTCCAAAGACTTCGACTTTGAAGGTCATGAGTGAAGCATTCTCCTACCTTGACAAGTTTCTCAATATCATAGAAGACCATGACCCGAATGCTGAGAGGAGCTCCCTGGTTAGAAGAGGTATGGAGAGGACTGCAGCTTGCTACAAGCTGCTCTACAAAGAGAAAAAGAGGAAGTCCTCTGTCCAACTCTCCCTGGGCAAATTCTTGAGGAAGGAACCTTCAACTCCATCCAAGTCATCTGAGGAACCATCAACATTGTCTGCAGCAGTCTCCCCTGCAACACCTTCAATAGGGTAATTCCAGGACAAATAGACAAATGAAAGTGCCAAATGTGCACTCCACCATCTCCAAAATTCATGAAACTTGGTGTGAGGGTTGGTTTTCGTCCAAATTACAAAAATCTGAATTTTTTTGAAAATTGGTCAAGTTGGTCAAATTTTATGGCTTGACCAAATTTTGGTCAAATGAAAAAACCAACAATTTTCAAACGTAAATATCTCAGCTGCTAATTGTGGTAGCGTAATAAGTCTTAAATGATAAAATATGTAAAATTAACTGTAGTTTCTAAATATGTATCATTTTTTTAGGGTAACAAAAATAAAATTATGATTTTTTGGAAAAAATGTCAATTTTTTTTTTTTTGCGATTTGGCAGTGAAGATATCATTTTTCGAAAAAAAGACCAAGAATAAAAAATGTTTATTTGATTTATGTACACCATAATAAGTAATAAAAAGTCAGCTTATAGTTTATTATAAGGCTCAAAACTGAGTTTGAAATTGAGTAATAAATTTTTTTTTCAGATGACAAAGATTTATTACAGACTTGTTGGTCCAAAAAAAGACAATTTTCAAATCATATAAAAAATACATGTAGATAAACCAAAGGAGAAAAAAAAACTTTTAAAATATATGTACAATGTACATACATAACCTCTCTTATATTTAGGGACAGAATATATTGACAATAATAATGTTTAATTTATAAAGCGCTTATCAGAGTATAAAATACTCTTCCTAATACTACACGTACACAAGTCTTTGAGAATGAATTAAGAGACAGTATTCTCATCCAGTGAATCCAAATTTTAGACACTAATAATAATATAATAAGAAAAAAGAATTTGAAAAGATTTTTATAACTATTAAGTAGATACACAAATCTTAGATAAAAATTTTAGAAATATTATATAGACAATCTTAAATAGTATACATTCGATAGAATTTATTTTATCTTCTTTGAAAAGTTATTTAATTCTTGAAGCGGAAAAATGTATTGTATTCTTGTTCCTCCTCGTAAACTTGCTTCAATACTCCCAAATATATTTTCTGTTGGAACGTGACAAACATCATCTTGTGCAGGAAAAATGTATGAGGGACATATGCCCGAAGGATGGAGAAATTTTATCAGAAAATAATCATATTCACAGTCAAAGGACTGGACTAATCTGAGCCATAGTTTACTTTCATACATACAATCCACAAAAGAGCCTGTTTCAATTTTGCGTTGAGAGACAGTATTATGTTCTTGATCCGAAGCAGAAACTCTAATGAGTGCTCTTATTTCGACTGACTGTGCACTCTGAGAGAGTGGATAAACCTTCAACGAATTCTTGGAAATTGGGACGAAGCGATGTAATTGTTGAGTACCTTTGATAAAAGTAATAGGTTCACTCAGACGTTTTTGCAAAGAAAGCTCTACATCTACAACTTGTGCCTCAGAGACGTAAAAAAAGTCAATAGCAGTTAGGAATTCTTGAGAGCAGAAATTGTAGAAGTCCTCAGCTGTTAAGATTTGATGGTCGAGAGGCCGTCGTAAGCTTTCTCTGGCGACTGCTCTTTTTACCGTTCCGCCAATACCGTCGCAGGCATTCTTCCCGTGGGATGTCGTGAAAAAATTCCACTCGGCATGAATTTTGGTCTTCGAAATGATGGCATAAATTTAGAAAATTTGTTTTATTCTTATACTGAGCTGCGCATCCATCTGTGAAATAATGAATTTTAGTTAGGTTTGAATTTTGATGTTGGATGCACAGGATTCATTTTTTGAGAAAACTATGAACCAGAATTGTATCATGCCTGCGATGGTTTGAAACGAAGCAGTAACTTTTGCAAATTAGTTTTCCTGCATTGTTTTTGGAATAATAAACGAATGGGTGCACTGTACATTGCGAGTTCTCCCAATGAAACCCCTGGGCACAATCTTGTACGATGAATGAGAAGTTTTCCGCGAAATTGCCCACCAAAACACCTTCATTTTTGGGCAGTTTCTTTTAGATTTTTGAAGTAACTCGACTGACATTTATTCGTGAAGTGGTGTCTTGTCAGTTGTGCAATTTTTTTGGTGAGCGATTCCACGTATTCCTCTGGAGTTTTGGTGATATCTTTTAACATACAGTGATCAACGGACACCCATTATTTATATTTTATCTCTTCCATCGCCATGAAGTCCAAACTTTCCAAATAATTTTTGATTCCAACCTCTCGCGGGCATCTTTTGCATCGGTGCATCATACAATCTTCATTGTCCATGCCGCAGATGGATAAATACATTAATTTTTTGTAGTCTAAATCTTTAATGCCTAACGCTGATATTTGTAGTTTTGGATTTTGGTGATGCGTACATACACAGACACTGAGTTCCGCTTTGTCCCGCAAGCACGCACCACGACAGTCGAAGATGAGCAAAGGTACTAAAGCCTATTTTGGGATTTTCATCATTTTTTGCATATTCAGCATATAACTCTCAAGTTACACAATACCAGTCTTTTTTGTTTTTTTATTTTTTCACCCTCTTCATTTATTGCAAACTTATAATCTTTGATTCCTGGGCACATCCTACTATATTCGTCATTTTCATAAAACTCCTGAATGATTTTTTTCATTTCAGCTGTGATGACCTTCCCTTTCATCATGTTTGGAATGTTAGGAAGAATCCCAAAATGTTTTTGAAGATTGCGGCTCTTACGCACCATATACTTTGTTGCTCCAAAGAAGTCAGCAGTTTTTTCAATGGGATAGGGATACAATGATAGTATTTGTAACCTAGGATTGCGATCGTTACTTGCTTGAAATTTCTCCTTTAATTAGTGTATTTGACATTAAGTTTAATTAGTATATTTTTAATTAAACTTTTCATAAAATATATATGTATATGGGTAATTCTATGAGAAATAGACAAATGAAGTACACAGTCACCTCTTCAAAATTCATGAAACTTGGTGTGAGGGTTGGTTTAAGTCCAAATTACAAATTTCTGAATTTTTTTGAAAATTGGTCAAGTTGGTCAAATTTTATGGTTTGACCAAATTTTGGTCAAATGAAAAACCAATAATTTTCAAACGTAAATATCTCGGCTCCTAATTGTGGTAGTGTAGTAAGTCTTAAACGATAAAATATGTAAAATTAACTGTAGTTTCTAAATATGTATCATTTTTTTAGGGTAACAAAAATAAAATTATGATTTTTTGGAAAAAATGTAATTCTTTTTTTTTTTTTTGCGATTTGGCAGTGAAGATATCATTTTTCGAAAAAAAGACCAGGAATAAAAAATGTTTATTTGATGTATGTACACCATAATAAGTAATAAAAAGTCAGCTTATCGACGATTATTATGAAAAAAAAATGACAAAAAAAATCCTCAAAATTTTAATAATTTTTTGCTTTCTTTCCAGATTTTCAGTATATACCTAATTTTCTAGTATACGTAAATTTACCTAACCCTTAAAATGCCTCAAAACACAAAATTTTGTTGTGATCTTATGAAAAAACACTCAAGAAGAATTTTGTGTAACATCAAAAAAGTAAACTCTGCCATGGCAGCTGCAAGCTATGGAATTTTGGAAGAAAATCAATTACTATGCAGCAACTGCTATGTCACAATTAAAAAGAGGCCAATTGTATTAGAACATGTTCAACGTTCATCCAGAGAGCCAGAACCTGCGCCAATACCTGAGCCAGACATACTTAACGAATGTATGGGCGAAGCAGTAGCGATTCCACGAATCCACCACCATTGGAAGAATTTGTCGTTCAAGACAGGCAATTCAATAAAGATTTGCTCAGCGACAATATTTTACCTTTATTTGATGAAAGCCCTATTAAAACAGGTAAGAAAACAATAGAGACTCCATTCAGGACATTTGTTTCTTAATGCCAAATTCGTAGTTTTCTGTTTTTAAATATTAGCATCAGCACTTGAATAGGGGAAGGTGGGGTAAGACGGACCCATGGGGTGAGATGGAACCCCCCCCTCTAAACCCAAGCAGAAAGGGCGAGGTTCAGATATTGGTTGCTAGATGTCCTTCATGTCACCAAACAAAAGCATGACACAAAAGAAAAAAGCAAAACAAGCAAAAGCTGGGCCATCCTGGGCTCATGACAGTGACAGTGAGGATGGAGATTCAACCAAGTGCTTGTATTGCAATGACACGTTTGGTAATTCTGTGCGAGGGGAAGGGTGGGTTTGTTGCGCCATTTGCAAGAGATGGGCAGTGGGCACATGAGGAATGTGCAGGGGTAGAGGATGATGAGGAAGAGGTTTTTGTGTGTGAGTTGTGCCAGTAAGGACGGACCCCTGGGGTCCATCTTACACCATGATTCGTTTTTGGTACAATAAAAATATTGATTTGGTAAAATCCGTGTTTCAGTCTTTTCCTCTAAAAACCGTGACCAGGGTGTGGACTTTAAATATAACACCCCAAAGCACCACCACAACCCCTAAAAACCCCCAAAATTATATAAATGTGGTTTCTAGACTCATTTTTGTGTTAAGTAGTCCGTCTTACCCCACCTTCCCCTACATATATACAAAATATTTGATATTTGATTATTTCACGCAACCTAAATTTATGAATTTGTTTTACAGCTGGATTGAAGCCGGGACAAAAACATAGACTTATACAAAGTTGTAGATGTAGAGCTTTCTTTGCAAAAATGTCTGAGTGAACCTATTACTTCTATCAAAGGTACTCAACAATTACATCGCTTTGTCCCAATTTCCAAGAATTCGTTGAAGGTTTATCCACTCTCTCAGAGTGCACAGTCAGTCGAAATAAGAGAGCTCATTAGAGTTTCTGCTTCGGTTCAAGAACATAATACTGTCTCTCAATGTGAAATTGAAACAGGCTCTTTTGTGGGTTGTATGTATGAAAATAAACTATGGCTCGGATTAGTCCAGTCCTTTGACTGTGAATATGATGATTTTCTGATAAAATTTCTCCATCCTTCAGGTGTATGTCCCTCATACATTTTTCCTGCACAAGATGATGTTTGTCACGTTCCAACAGAAAATATATTTGGGAGTATTGAAGCAAGTTTATGAGGAGGAACAAGAATATAATACATTTTTCCACTTCAAGAATTAAATAACTTTTCAAAGAAGATAAAATAAATTCTATCGAATGTATACTATTTAAGATTGTCTCTATAATATTTCTAAAATTTTTATCTAAGATTTGTGTATCTACTTAATAGTTATAAAAATCTTTTCAAATTCTTTTTTCTTATTATTATATTATTAGTATCTAAAATTTGGATTCACTGGATGAGAATACTCTCTCTTAATTCATTCTCAAAGACTTGTGTACATGTAGTATTAGGAAGAGTATTTTATACTCTGATAAGCGCTTTATAAATTAAACATTATTATTGTCAATATATTCTGTCCCTAAATATGAGAGAGGTTATGTATGTACATTGTACATATATTTTAAAAGATTTTTTCTCCTTTGGTTTATCTGCTTGTATTTTTTATATGAATTGAAAATTGTCTTTTTTTGGACCAACAAGTCTGTAATAAATCTTCATCTGAAAAAAAATTTTTATTACTTAATTTCAAACTCAGTTTTGAGCCTTATAATAAACTATAAGCTGACTTTTTATTACTTATTATGGTGTACATACATCAAATAAACATTTTTTATTCTTGGTCTTTTTTTTTGAAAAATGATATCTTTGCTGCCAAATTGCAAAAAAAAAAAAAATTGACATTTTTTTCAAAAAATCATAATTTTATTTTTGTTACCCTAAAAAAATGATACATATTTAGAAACTAGTTAATTTTACATATTTTATCATTTAAGACTTATTACGCTACCACAATTAGCAGCTGAGATATTTATGTTTGAAAATTGTTGGTTTTTTCATTTGGCCAAAATTTGGTCAAGCCATAAAATTTGACCAACTTGACCAGTTTTCAAAAAAATTCAGAAATTTGTAATTTGGACCAAAACCAACCCTCACACCAAGTTTCATGAATTTTGGAGATGGTGGAGTGTACATTTGGCACTTTCATTTGTCTATTTGTCATGGAATTACCCATATGTATTATATTGTCTGATTATAAAAATGTAAACAGATAAAACTTAATTTAGTATATACTTCGATGACTGTATTAAATTTAATTTAAAATGTCAAATTTCAATAACTATGTCCGAAAAGTAGTCTTGCCTCTCTAAATCATCTTCCAAACAACTTTTTTTGGATGGATCAGCTTCAGAATAGTCAATAGGAGCCCCATAAGCAGCTTCAAAACTTCGTTTAACCTTTTCCGTTGTTGATCTGAATTTCGTAGAAGCCTTTATCTGTTTTTGTCCCAGCTTCAATCCAGCTGTAAAACAAATTCATAAATTTAGGTTGCGTGAAATAATCAAATATCAAATATTTTGTATATATGTATTCAAGTGCTGATGCTAATATTTAAAAACAGAAAACTACGAATTTGGCATTAAGAAACAAATGTCCTGAACGGAGTCTCTATTGTTTTATTACCTGTTTTAATAGGGCTTTCATCAAATAAAGGTAAAATATTGTCGCTGAGGAAATCTTTATTGAATTGCCTGTCTTGAATGACAAATTCTTCCAATGGTGGTGGATTCGTGGAATCGCTACTGCTTCGCTCCATACATTCGTTAAGTATGTCTGGCTCAGGTATTGGCGCAGGTTCTGGCTCTCTGGATGAACGTTGAACATGCTCTAATACAATTGGCCTCTCTTTAATTGTGACATAGCAGTTGCTGCATAGTAATTGATTTTCTTCCAAAATTCCATAGCTTGCAGCTGCCATGGCAGAGTTTACTTTTTTGATGTTACACAAAATTCTTCTTGAGTTTTTCATAGGATCACAACAAAATTTTGTGTTTTGAGGCATTTTAAGGGTTAGGTAAATTTACGTATACTAGAAAATTAGGTATATACTGAAAATCTGGAAAGAAAGCAAAAAATTGTTAAAATTTGGAGGATTTTTTTTTTCATTTTTTTCATAATAATCGTCGATAAGCTGACTTTTTATTACTTGCCAAATCGCAAAAAAAAAAAAAATTACATTTTTTCCAAAAAATCATAATTTTATTTTTGTTACCCTAAAAAAATGATACATATTTAGAAACTACAGTTAATTTTACATATTTTATCATTTAAGACTTACTACACTACCACAATTAGGAGCCGAGATATTTACGTTTGAAAATTATTGGTTTTTTCATTTGACCAAAATTTAGTCAAGCCATAAAATTTGACCAACTTGACCAATTTTCAAAAAAATTCAGAAATTTGTAATTTGGACCTAAACCAACCCTCACACCAAGTTTCATGAATTTTGAAGAGGTTACCGTGTACTTCATTTGTCTATTTCTTGTAGAATTACCCAATATCCACCTCTGGATCTCCTCCAAAGTCTCCTCATAAGTCCCCTTCCAAGCCCCCCCTCTTCCTCCCAATAAAACCCCCCCTCTTCCTCCCAATAACCCCCCCCCCCTCTTCCTCCCAATAAACCCCCCTCTCTTCCTCCCAATAAAGCCCCCCCCCCCCCCCCTCTTCCTCCCAATAAGGCCCCCCCCCTCTTCCTCCCAATAAAGTCCCCCCTCTTCCTCCACAATCACCACCTCCAGTATGTCCTCAAGTCCACAGTCTAAGGCAGTGGTTCCCAAACTTTTTTTACTCACGGCACACTTTAGAACAAGTAAAAATATTTTGCCGCACTTTGTACATAAATTCGAAAATTTATTCAAAAGAGGTATTTATACATATTAGCATAGCATAAAGTAGAAATATAGATAATTAAAAATACAGAAAAATTGTATGTACTTACTTCTTTATTCAATAAATGGAGCAAAGTTATCAATGAGAAACATGCGCTTGATGGTTTTTGGCAATGTTTTCAATGTTGGGACGTATTTGAGAAAGACAAACCCTCATTTCTTCTTCGATGCAACGAAGCCTCTCTCTTTTTTTGGATTTGATGTTATTGAGGGTTGAAAATCCCAATTCACATAAATACGATGTGGAAAACTGCATCAAAATGGATAAAGCTTTTTTAGCTACTGAGGGGTATTCTTGTTTAATAGCAATCCAAAATGTATCAATAGGTAACTCAGCATGCTTGATTTTAAGTCCAGGATCACTGGATATAGATGCCAATTCCTCCTCTTCACATAATTTTAGACCAATATTAGATGGAATTTTTATGAAGGGATTTCGAACCCAATCATACCCGTCTGTGTTCAATGATGGAAAATAAAAGTTAATTTTTTCTTCCAGAGTTGTCAAATGTGCAACTACAATAGGAGTCATTTCTTTTATGCAGCTTTTACGTATTAAGGGAAACATTTCAAAGTTACCATCTTTAGCTCTATTTTTCCAAATTACAACTTTCTTTTTAAATGAAACCAGCTTATCCGTCGAAGTGAGAATGTTTTCATCTCTACCTTGCATATTTGTGTTGATACTATTAAGTTGTGCAAATATCTCTGTTAAATATTCCAGCTTGGAAATCCAAAATTCGCATTGAAGATATTCACAGAAGCGTTCATGTTTTTCTTCTTCCAAAAATACAAGTAATTCTTTCTGGACTTCATGTATGCGACATAGCACCTTACCTCTTGAGAGCCATCTGACTTCTGTGTGTAAAATTAAGCGCTTGTGCTGGGAATCCATATCAACACAAATTTGTTCAAATAAGCGAGACTTCAATGGTCTACTTTTAATATAATTAACCATTTCAACAACTTGGTTTAATACTTGCTTTAATTCAACTTGTATTGTTTTTGAAACTAGTACCTCCCTATGTAGGAAGCAATGAGTACGTATAACATTAGGATTTTGCTGTTGTACGAGCGATACAAAACCTTTAATACAGCCTACCATAGATGGTGCCCCATCAGTACATATTCCAACACATGACTTCCATGATAAATTCCATTTTTCGAGGTAGGCAGACAAGGGACCTCCTCAACCCTGAAGGAAAATAGCTTGGTTGTCAGGGGGCCAAGACTTTTCAACCAGCTTCCTAAGGACCTCAGAAACGTAACGGGGGTCAAAGTTGAAGTCTTCAAGAAAAGACTGGATGCCTGGCTCAGGACAGTACCAGATGAGCCGGGCGTGCCTGGCTATGTACGGTGGAGAGCAATGTTCTCTCTAATTTTTTTTAGTCCGTGTGCGCAAGAAATTTTCGTTGTGCAGACATTTATATTCATAGTGAAAAATTGTGCAAACTTTTCTGAGTGCTATTATCTTCAAAATGAAATATATATAAATATTAAATACTTAATAAATATTATTCCCATAAGGTGATAGCTTGATCATTATGGTACTATTAAATGGATACTAAAAAACTGTTTACAATATTATATATTCTTAAAAAAGAAAACCGGTAATATTTTCATTAGTTGAAAATTTCTAATATATCATGTTTTTTAAATAGCAATATTTTAAAAAATATTTACAATAATTTATATTTCAAATATTTACAATGATTAATACATGTTACACATTAGAAACAACATTTGTTTCTGGAGGCCAAAATTTTTTAATAGCATTAAGAATGGAATTGAATGGATCATGATCATGTACCAACTGTCGCCACAAAAATTCAGCAAGATATGACTCTAGGTGATGGCGTGCAGTGCCTCGATGCTTTTTATTTCTCCACTTAGCTAACGAAAATATTACAACTTAACCTAACCAATCATCAATATGTGGTGGCCCCCCGTTAATACGAAAGTACCAGAAAACATTTTATCCATTCTAAAAATATGAATAAAATAAAAAATAGTAAAATAAAATTCAACAAAATAAAGAAATAAAATAAAAATAACATTAATTGAAAATGGCTATTTTAGTTATCATTTCTCAAAACAATTTTTAGCATTTAGCAATTTAAAATAGACTATCAAGATTAATACGTGATTTTATCCATTCACAAAATGGGAATAAAATAAAAAATAATTTTATTTTTTATGAATTATGAGATAATTACTACTCGTTTTTATGCAAAAATAAGAAAGAGAAGGTTTATATTCAATGCGTTAATGTATAAAAGAAAAAATGCAAATACATAGAGTAAAAAAATCCGTATTGCGTAATTGCGCGGGCGTCGGCGAAGTCGGGCGGAAGGGGTTAATACTTAAAAGAGCAACTATAGAGTATGTTGATGCAAATGGTCAGACCTTGTGTGATGGTATATTTTTGAAATTACTTCATTTACTGTCGTGACTCATGATACGCTTGAGCCTGTGCGCATTTTATTTTGCTGTGTGCGCGGGTTTCACAACGCGTGTGCGCGCGCACACGCGCACACCTCAGAGGGAACATTGGTGGAGAGCGCAAGAAAGTAACTCGCTCCTCCACCAGGCCAGACCTAGAGGCGGGGCCACCAGCTTGACCTCCGTGTGAAGAGAGACCAACACACGAAACAACATAAGGTTCATAAGGTAAGGTAAGGTATCTTGACCTCTTGTAGTGAGTGACATTTCTTTGCAACAAAAGAACTGATTTATGATTTGGTTTCCATCAATAAAGCGAATAAATGTAAGTAATTGTGCTTTGTTGCTAATGTCAGTAGATTCATCAACTTGTAAAGCAAATTCTGAGTTCTGAAGTTTGTTATGTACATTTTCCTCTATATCAGCAGATAAATCCATCATTCTCCTATGGATTGTATTATTTGAGAGCGGAATTTTGCTTATTTTTTGTTTGGCTTCATCACCTAACATGGTTTTAACCATCTTTCTACAAGCGGGTAAGATAATCGACTCAGCTAAAGTATGCAATTTTGTTTGTAGTGCAATCATTTCGGCTATCTCAATAGAAGCGACTTGAGCCTTTTCAGAAACTGTAAACTTTTTCTGAAAATAGTTTCTTTGCTTGGATTGCTGTTCTAACAGTCTTTGGAAATAATTCAGATCTTTATCTTGAAGATGTGTGTGTTTAGTTGTAAAATGTCTCTCCAACTTGCTGGGTACTATGCCTTCGTTAGACATCCTTTCACCACAAACAACACACAGTGGGAGAGGTTGATTCTCGTTTCCAGTCCAATGAAACCCAAACTTTAAATAGTTATTGCAATATTGACGATTGGGTCAAGCTTTCGCCTTATTATCACTAGGCTTAGTTGCTTTTGACAAACGTTCACTTTCAGATTCACAATCGTCACTGTTATGTTTCCTCTTAATTAACTTATCCATTTTATGGGTAATTTAGTCAATATGAATTGAATCATACAAAGAGCACAGCTTGCTAACAAAGTCAAGTATCAAACTGAGACAAGTGACAGCATGTCACATATTTAATAACTTAACCGCAAATGTGAAGATATGTTTGGAATCTTTTGTTCAGTTTCATTTATTTTAGCTCAAGAGCCTTTCAAAATCGATTGAAAAGATGAAAATTTCTACTACTACGAATGAAACAAATTGAAATATAGTTATGGTCCTGATCCGCTGCAATACGTGAGGACGTGTTAAAAAATTTCGTTCGACACCGTATATTTTAGCTCAATAGTTTTTCAAAATCCATTATTGAAATGAAAACTTCTGCTGCTACGATTGAAACAAACTGAAACATAGTTATGCATTGAATGTGTCTATAAGACGTAAATTACGAGGATAGATTGATGCGAATTTAGTTCTTATCCTTATGAAATTTAAGATTCAAAATTTAATAACACTGTCGTACCATAAGTAGCCTAAATGAATTGAATGACACAAACCACCTCTCATTCTTAGTTTAGTTGTTTGCCACTTTGACAGTTAGGCCTATATATGAACTTTATTACGAATTTCAGTTTGTATTTTTCACATTTTGAAATATAATCTTGCTCTTTCGCGGCGCACCTAATTACATCTCGCGGCGCACGGTTTGGGAACCACTGGTCTAAGGTAATAAAATATTGTATATTTTATTAATATTTTTACAGGTACAGTATTGTTACATTTTAATGCGATTTTGTGTTGGTTTTCTTGCTGTGTATACATTGAATACACAATGCTGTGTGTATATTGAATAGCACTTAGAGCTGTAAAAAACTAAGATTTTATGACTTAATTAGGGAATTTATGGTATATTTTTGGAGAACTTGGAACACATTACTTCTTATAACATGTGTTTCTATCATTTGACCTGCGTACATTTGACTTATGCACATTCGACTTGAGTGCAGGTTTTCAGGAATGCATTAAGTACACAAGTTAAGGACTGCCTGTAGTCTGTTTAAACAATGTTTAGCAGTGAGTGAGCCCTAACCTTAAATTGGATAGGTACTATTCTAATTACTTGATATTTTGCAAACTTTTGTAATTTGTAGTTAGTGTACAAATTTTTAGAAAAAATGAGGATGCATTTTTCAGCAGTTTAAGTAAGTTTGCTAAAGGTAATGAATTTTTTCATCCTTTCAAAAAGTATAAATCTACAGATCAGACTGTATATTGCTTATTCTAAAAAACCTGTTTCAAATACTGCGTAATTGTTATGTATTTGATTGATGACTCTGTTTTGATGCCTTTCTTGTTTAGATTTTGGTCTTCACTCATTTTTTTCAATGTCCATTAAACTCTGATATGTTAAAAATTTAAGACAGAAAACTGAAGACACATGAGCTACTATTATTTTTAAAATAAAAAATGAGTAGGGCCCAGTTAAAATCCTGCTGTCCATATTTGGTTTAAATTATTAAATAAAATTTTTTTGAAAAGGACAATAGTTTTTAACACTTTCGAAAAGTATCTGGCATTGAATTTTAATTCAATTTTTTAAATTCTTTTAATATGGTTATCACTTTTTTTGGCAAAATATATATGTTGTTTTATGTTTATGGACACAATATTTTGAGCTCTAAAATTTGAATAATTGCATTTGGAATGTGCATTCTGTTTTAGAAAATGTAAATTAAGTTTATGTATCCAAATGTCCAGAAGATGCATCCGTGAACTCGTGTGTGTACTACACATTCAAATGACAGTGTTTACAGGGATTTTGTGTTAGATTGGAACTTAGCCCCAAAATAAAATCTATAAAACTAAAGTATTTATGCTCTAAAATGTGTGTGAATATTATCTGTAAAAAATATATATTTTTTTTTTTTAAGAAAATCACTTGAAAAAATATTCAAACCTGGACTAACCTCTGGTTCCTCTGGTTAGCTTCTGCCCGAATTGTTTATTTCTGATGAAGGTCAAGCTTTTCACTCCACCTTAGACCTACAGTTTAACATGGGTTCCGAACCACGCCCCACCATCATTACTGATGCAACCTGAGATCGTTGGATTGGTTTGGACTGTGGACTGGTCCAGGATCAAAATGTTTATTTTACATGGTTAAGTAACAAATTGTACCAGAAATGTGTATTAAAGTGTTACTTGTATTAGCTTATATATTAAAGCAAGCAAGTAGTTTGGCTAAATTTGCACAATATACTTGCAAAAGTTACAGATGATGTGCGAGGCTAGATTTCCTTCTCACCACATTCCCCCTTTGTTCACTCCCTCAAGACTGACAGTCACATTTACACTCATACATTATGTTAAGAAGAAAGTAGCAAATAGTTTAGAAGTTCTTAATATACATGAAAATAAATATAAAGTGGAAAAAATATAGGTTGTTTCATTAAAGAAAATTTTCAGTCACTGAGTCTAATAATTTGGCCAGGGTCTATATACAGTATATATGAAATGAAAATGAAAACGTTTATTGGCAGACTATAGTCCATATGACAAATATTATTAATACAAAGACAGTTCATATACTAAGGATAGAAATGTATACAATTCTACAGAAGCTAAGGCTAACAAAGCCCCTAAGATGCACTCTAAAGTTAGCCTGAGAGAAAGGAAAGAGTAGGGGGTTAAGAGAAGAAAATAAGGGGTTAAGTAGCAACACCTATCACTCATAGGTTAACAGTCATTCAGAAAAAGAAAAAAAAAAGACACCATCATCATCTGCTGGCCACTGCTGACAAGTCAGAAAAATAGTCGGATAGAATAGGAAAGGGGTGAAAGATGAAAAGAAGTGAAATAAGAATGCTTACAAACCATGCAAACACAGTATTAACTTACATTCATACCATGCAAACTACAGATATGCAAGTAAGGAGAGAATAAGAAAAAAAAAAGTAGGTAAAGTTAAACAAAAAGTGGTGGGTTAGTTTACTCTACAAGCTACATCTACGTTCATGTTAGTCTAATTAATTTTTTTTTTTTTTTTTTGCATCACACGGTGGCATGTTACAAGCTGGCATTAATTGTCAACAGACTCATCCTCGACCACCACCCCCAGAGCTCCTATTACTAATTGTTTTTTTACTTTAAACAACGTTAATATTTTTAATATGCCTATTGAAATGGTTCTTGAACATATTAACGGTGGTAGAGTGAAAGACTGATGTGGGAAGATTATTCCATTTATCAATTACTTTAAACATAAAGAAGTTTTTAGCGATATTAGTAATGAAACATCTGCCACGCAACTTAAATCCGTTATTACGAGTATTGCTATTATTGAAAGTGAACAGTGTCAAAATTTACATTATCGATGTTATTAACAATTTTGAAAACTTCAATAAGCTCCCCCCTTAATCTCCTAGTTTCGAGTGAATGCAAGTCTAACACTTTAATCCTATCTTCATAAGACTTGTTGCGCAATGACAGAATTAGTTTGGTGGCATGACACTGAACCCTTTCCAACCTATCAATATCCTCACGCAAATATGGGCACCAAAACTGTGAACAGCATATTCTAAATGAGGCCTGACTAGGGACTTGTAAAAGGGCAATATAATATCCTTCAATTTAAATTCAAAATTACGCGCTATAAAGCCTAACATCCTATTAGCTTTTGTGCAGGACTCCAGGCACTGGTTCCTAACCTTTAAATCCTTAGATACGCGTATGCCTAAATCTACTTCCTCATCAATGCTCGCTAACCCTCTACTATCCATCGTGTACGTCGTGTAATTGTTACGAGAACCTGTATGCAAAACTTTACATTTGTCTACGTTAAATTGCATCTGCCACATATCTGTCCACTCCATAATCCTATTTACATCATCTTGGAGCCTATTTCTATCATCCTCGTTAACAACCTTACCACCTATTTTAGTATTGTCTGGAAATTTTGACACATTACTAGTCAATCCTACATCTATGTCATTAATGTAAATTACGAATAGCAATGGGCCTAACACTGAACCCTGTGGGACACCGCTACCTACATCCAACCACCCCAATTGACTACTATTAACAATGACCCTCTGTCTCCTAGCACGAAGCCATTCTTCTAACGAGTTAGCTACCTGACCGGGTATACCATGCACTTTAACCTTCGCAATTAATCTTCTGTGCGGAACTGTATTGAACGCCTTTTTAAAATCTAAATAAATAACATCAGCTGCTCTATGCCTATCATATTCGCTCAGTATTTCATTATAAAATTCTAACAAATTAGTTAAACAAGATCTATGGCATCAAAACCCATGCTGACTACTATTAATCAAATCTCTACTTTCTAAGTGATTGATGATATGATCCCTAACTACGGATTCCAAAAGTTTACCAACAATTGACGTTAAGCTAATGGGCCTATAGTTGCTAGCTACTGTGCTGTTGCCTTTTTAAAAAAATGGGCATGATGTTAGCTAATTTGAAGTCTTCAGGAATAATCCCCATTTCAAGTGACTGATTAAAAATCTTCGTTAAGGGGCCTACAATAACATCTTTCAAATGTCTGGGATAAAAAGCATCAGGGCCTGGAGCCATGCTAAATTTTAGCCTATCGATATAATGCACAATCTCACCCTCGTAAACAGTTATTTCATCCAAAATAGTCTCGCTACAAAATGGATTGATATTGTCCACGTTGGGAACATTATTTACATCTACGGTAAAAACTGTCGCAAAAAATGATTGAAAATACCCGCCATCACCTGAGCATCAGAAGCCAAAGCGCCGTTAACATCCACTAGAGGGCCTATGTTATCTTTCATCGGCTTATGATTAATGACATATTCAAAAAACTCTTTTGGATTATGTTTACTATCCGCAGCTATAAGTATCTCTAAATTACTGTTAGCATTCCTAACTGATCTTTTAACCTTAGGTCTAAGCTTGATATATCTACTAAAGTTAGCTGCCGTGCCATTGTGCTTATTAAGTCTATACGCTCGTTTTTGAAATTGCTTATTTCCCTAGTCCACCACTTGGGCCTACCATGATTTCTAGCGCGCTTGGGCCTATGAGGAATAAACTCCCTTTCAATATTCATAAAACTTTCTTTAAACGCCACCCAATGCAAATTTGTGTCATTACCCATAAATAAGTTATCCCAGTCCACTACTCTCATCCTATCCGCAAAGCTATCAAAATTAGCCCTACGAAAATCAGGGACTTCTATTACGTTACTATCCTTAGTGTTTTCTATCAATAACTTAAACCTAAGAATTTGATGATCACTACATCCTAAACTCTCGCCTACTTCTGAACCTCTGACTATATTTTTGCCATTCGTCATCATCAAATCTAAAATATTTGCATGTGCGTTGGTTCGGTAACAATCTGTCATAAAAAATTATCTTCCATGAACTCGATCAATCTCAAACCCTCCTCATTACCAGTAAAAGTCACATAATTAACATTAGGGCAGTTAAAGTCTCCAACAATTATACTATTCTGATTGTCAATAAAGTTACCAAGAAGTGAGTAAAGTCTAGTATCGGTATCGAGGGGTTGAATGGGAGGTCTGTAAACAACAACAAAGTTGAAACTAATACTATGCGCCCTAACTTCAATGCATATTGCATTTATTGCTGCCGTAAAATCTATCTTAACCTCAATAGCCCTATGGGAATTACGAATGTACAGCAAAACTCCGGCACCAAACCTATGTAACCTATCATTAGTAAAGAGTTTAAAATCCAGTACATCAAGTTCCCCCAACAAGTCCTGTGTCACGGTATTTAACCACGTTTCAGTGATAGCAACTATATCGTAGTTGCCAGAATAAATTATTGCCTTAAATTCATTTAATTTATTTCTAATACTACGCCCGTTAAAATAAAAGACGTTTAAGTTATTTTTTACCAGGGGCCGGCATTTTAAACTGCTTTTCACTTTGGGCCCACATTCCCCGGACCCACAACGTTTAAAGAAGGCTTCGACCTATACAGCTTTTGTACGTTATTGTCAATTAAAATACCTAGCCTAGCATTACCTATTTCATTAAAATGCACCCATCTTTTATAAAAAGGCTAGGATCACTGAATTCGGACCACAGCTTTACGAAGGGTACATTTTCCTCAGCACAAATCTCTTCTAATTTATTATTAAAAAATTGTTTTTGACGTAATCCTAAGACCCAAACCGTGCCTAGGGGTAATACCTAGAACTAAAACCTATCTGACCTCGCCTTCAGGGACCTAATTAACCCCCTATATCTCTCCAAAAGGTCAGGCACTCTCGTATTGGGCCTATGAGAGTCGTTGCCTCCTACCATCGTCACCAACATTGAGTGACAGGAGGCAACGTCAATCCTATCCACTTCGTCTCTAACTCTGTCAACTCTGGCCCCTGGGAGACACACCTTCCTCCTCTTGGTTGGATGCCATTCAATGAACTCTTTGTCCATATGGTGTGCTAAAGAGTCCCCATTTAAAATAGTTTCCTCTTCATTCATGTCCCTTTCGAAATGGGCAAAAGGGTTCGAAACCTCGATGGGGGGGGGGGTCCTATCACCTAATGTACATGGCCTAGCTCCACCCTTCTCTAAATCCCTCCCCATCTACTAATCTCGGACCAAACTCAACCCCTTCCTCAACAACTCTATCCAAGTTCCAACCTTCCTGACAAGCTACCTAAACTAGAAACTAGGTTACACACCTCACCCTTCAAATTACTAACGTCTTCAACATTAGTATTGGTTCAGCTTTTGTCAACTGTAGCCCTACCCCTGCCCTCATCAAGCGTTGCAAGTCTTTCTGTTACCTCATGTACACTACGTTTTATGTCAACTATTTCCTCCATTAACTTGCAAAAGAAACAAACTGATCTCTTGGTAATTGCCATAGGACCGCCGTTATAATCTTTAAATTCTGAATACCACTGGTTTACCCCACACCTAACACATGACGCTTTCTGTGACAGCATTGCGCAGTTAAAAATTAGTTTATAACCATCACAAGCTTAAGTTAAATTAAGCCGGCATGCTATGAAAACTTCTAAATCGCTAAAAATCACTAATATTCAATTACTTAACTATAACAATGTGAATATAAATGCAAGTTGAGCGTCCACTTTTCAAGGCACATAATATGTCCATTTCATGAAAAAGAAAAACGTGTGTTTGTCATTTACCCTTACTTATTCAGACTATAGTGGATTTAATTTTCCTAGAAGAGTTCCTTGTTCCATGCACGGTCTGTGTTTATCATATATAAAATGAAAAGGTTTATTGGCAGACTATAGTCCATACGACAAATATTATTAATACAATGATAGTTCATATACTAAGGATAGAAATATATACAATTGATTAGAAATAATAGCACACTGTTGAAGTTAAGTGGAGCTACAGACAGAAGTTTTCATACCAAGAAGTCCATAGCTTAGAGGATAAATGGCAGGACTCATGGATAGCTTGGGTGATCGAGTTGGTTGATTTTTTAATTCTTTGCATTAGACTGTGTTGAGCATGTCTTGTTACCTCCAGGAAGCTCAGGACATTGCAGGTGGCAAACATTTGCGAAGCTGAGCATCTCATGGGTAATTTATGTAAGAGTCTAAAAGACCTGTTGTACAGCAAATTTAGGGTTCTGCCAGAACCTTTTTTATAATTCACCCACAGTTGCTGGCAGTATATATATCTGCAGAAAGTACAAAAGAGAGTCTCTTTAGCTTCACTTCTATAGAATCAAAAGTTCCTTATGGTCATATTCGCTTTAGCACACAGGCTTTGAGATTGTTTTCTTATATCCGAGTCATCACTCAAGGAGCTGGTAATAGTTTGACCCAAATACTTAAACTCTTGTACTTCCTCAATTACCTCACCATTCATTTTAAACCTTATATCAGCTGGCTGATTACAGCTTTTAGGATGAAATTGCATAACCTTAGTTTTTGTAACATTAAAAAGAATATCATGTTTCTGCGAATACACTTCACAGACTTTTAGTAGCTGATCCAGACCATTAACAGAGGGACTTAACACCATATCTTCAGCATAAACTAAGTTATTTATCCTTGTGTTATCTATACAACATCCCACTGTTGCCTCATTAAGTGACGCAATTAATCTGTCGATATACACATTAAACAGCCTTGGGGAGAGCAAGGAGCCTTATCTCACCCGGCAAGAGGTGCCAAAACACTTAGATAGTACATTGCCCCACCTATCTTTAAGAAAGGCGATAAAGGTGCGGCGGGAAATTATAGGCCAATCAGTTTAATGTCTGTTGTAGGTAAGCTACTGGAATCAATAATTAGGGATCGTATAGTCGAACACTTAGAAATCCATAAGCTAGTTAGAAATACACAGCACAGATTTAGGCGAAACAAATCTTGCTTAACTAATCTTTTAGAATTTTTCCAAAGCGTGGTTGACGTTTACGATAGACATCGGGTGGTTGATGTAGTGTATTTAGATTTTCAAAAAGCGTTTGACACCGTGCCGCACAAAAGACTCATTGAAAAAACTAAGGCTCATGGAATCAGGGGTGTAGTAATAAATTGGCTAGAAGAGTGGTTGCGAGGCAGGAAACAGAGGGTGGTCATTGATGGAGCGGAGTCGTGTTGGGCTAATGTAGCGAGTGGTGTTCCTCAGGGTTCTGTATTGGGCCCCTTGCTTTTTCTTATATATATTAACGATTTAGATGTCGGCCTAGTCAGTACAGTTTCAAAGTTTGCGGATGATACGAAGCTGGGTGGTAGGGCGATTAATGACGAAGATAGAGGTAAAATTCAGGAAGATCTGAATAAAATCGTTGATTGGTCAGTCACATGGCAAATGAGATTTAACATTGATAAGTGCAAAATTTTGCATATAGGTTCGCGTAATGGTAATTTTGCGTATAGTATGTCAGGGAAAGATTTAACAAGTGTAGAGCAGGAAAAAGATTTAGGAGTTATAGTCACTGGTGATTTAAAAGTAGCGAAACAAAGTACAGCAGTGGTCAATAAGGGGAACAAAGTGTTAGGTTTTATAGCTCGAAATTTTGAGTACAAATCGCGCAATATTATAGTTCCACTTTATAAATCATTAGTTAGACCCCATTTGGAGTACGCAGTCCAATTTTGGAAACCGCATATGTGCAAAGATATAGACAAAATCGAAAGAGTTCAAAGACAAGCAACTAAGATGATTCCGTCGCTTAGGTCAAAGTCGTATGAGGATAGGCTAAGGAGTTAAAATTGACAACACTCGAGACTAGGAGGTTAAGGGGTGATCTAATCCAGGTTTTCAAAATTATGAATGGGTTTGATAATGTAGATAGAGATAGCTTTTTCGAAATATCTCAATATAATAGGACTAGAAATAACGGGTGTAAGTTGACAAGTAGAAGGTTCGAGACAGCAGTTGCGAAAAACTTTTTTACGCATAGAATAGTAAATAGCTGGAATAGTTTGCCGGTAGAAGTAATTAGTAGCACATCTATAAATATGTTTAAAAATCGATTAGACGCATATGTTGATAGAAAGGGTGTAGTTTAAGGTAGTAAAATTAAGGCTTTGTGGGGATAGATCCCATAGCTCAACACAAGTGTTGTGGGATATAGGGAGGCAGCGTCTTGGGTTAGGGGATACTCTCTGTCCTTACACACCCCATTTAAAGAGATTCCTCTGCCGAGTGGTGCCCCCCCCATAGTACTGTGAGGTATTGAAAAACTCATGATCTTCACTTGCTCCACAAACACCTTGAAATGGGAGACCCAAAATGGGTGCACACACATTTCTACATTACTGTACAGTCTTTACAGCCACACCTACACTTTTTATTGTAAGTGTATATATTGTAATGTACAGGGTGGGCGGAAAGTAGCTCCCTATTTTGGATTGGTAAAAAAACACGTATATTATCCATTTATTTCAGAAGAAATAATATGAAAAGGTAGGCATACATGGTAGGTTTTCTCTAAAATTCAATGTGGGCTCCAACTCTTTCCACCAGCTTCTGGAGCCGCCCAGGAATGGCGTCCACTGACTTTAGCAGGAACTCCGACGGGATGGAGGACATGACTTTCCGAATTCGGTCCTCCAGTTCTTCCAATGTCCTCGGTTTGGTGCGGTAGACTTCTTCCTTTACCCACCCCCAAAGAAAGAAGTCGCACGGTGTCAAGTCGGGGCTCCTGGCTGGCCATTGATGTGGACCACGACGACCCATCCAACGCCCAGGGAAGTGGGCATCCAGCCACTCACGGACAACAATGGCCAGCCAGGAGCCCCGACTTGACACCGTGCGACTTCTTTCTTTGGGGGTGGGTAAAGGAAGAAGTCTACCGCACCAAACCGAGGACATTGGAAGAACTGGAGGACCGAATTCGGGAAGTCATGTCCTCCATCCCGCCGGAGTTCCTGCTAAAGTCAGTGGACGCCATTCCTGGGCGGCTCCAGAAGCTGGTGGAAAGAGTTGGAGCCCACATTGAATTTTAGAGAAAACCTACCATGTATGCCTACCTTTTCATATTATTTCTTCTGAAATAAATGGATAATATACGTATTTTTTTACCAATCCAAAATAGGGAGCTACTTTCCGCCCACCCTGTATATGATTGTAAATTTTGACTTGGTCCACAATCGATATAGACCGTGACTTGATGGATACCATAATGAAATTGACTGGATTCTTTGGATCTGATATATTTGCATGTCCGTTATAAATAGATATAGAGTGTAACATATTTGTGGATAGTAGTCTATTATGACTTGATCCTCTGGATCCAGAGATTCTATCTTTAGTTTTAAATCGATAATTAATTAGTTTTAAATTGATAACACTGGGCAACAAAATTTTTTTTTTTTCGTGTCCCAAGAATGAAAATACCTTATTCTTATAGTATTTTCTGTGCTGAATCCAAATAAGTTTGTAAAATTTCTCTATCAGGTCTTGTTTTTGTGTGACATGCAATTTAATTTTTAAAAACCCATATAGTTACATACTTATTAAAATATGATCGAAAAGACATACCTGTAGTTTAAAAAGTAGCTTGTTTTGATTTTCTGCTGTGCTTTGCCTCAGGCATGTCTCTCTTAAGAGTCCAGCAATAGTCAGCCAGCATACTGGGGCTCCATTTGCCTTGGTAACGGTTTTCCATGGCAGAAATATCCTGATGAAAATGCTCACCATGTTCGTCGCTTACCGCACCCAGGTTTTCCGGAAAAAAGTCCAAGTGAGAGTCCAAGAAATGAACCTTTAATGACATATTGCACCCCATTGCTTGGTAAGACTTAAGAAGATCTCCTACTATTTCAGGATAGTTTTCGGCCTTGTGATTTCCCAAAAAATTTGTGCAGACACTTTTGAAACTCTGCCACGCAGCTTTCTCAACTTCATTCAACTCCTTCAAATCTCTCATCTCTTAACAATTTTCTGATCTGAGGGCCTACAAAAATGCCTTCTTTAATCTTGGCATCACTGATCTGGGGAAACTTATTTCTCAAGTATGTGAATCCTGTTTGCGCTTTATCCATCGCTTTAACAAAGTTTTTCATAAGTCCAAGCTTGATATGCAAAGGAGGAAGGTACACTTTCTCAGGGTCAACAAGTGAACTATTCACAACATTTTTCTTGCCTGGAACAAGTGAGGTTCATTTTGGCCAATCCTTCTTAACGTAGTGGTTTTGCTTGTCCCTACTGTCCCACTCACATAAAAAACAACAGTACTTGGTGTAACCTAGCTGCAACCCTAGCAAAAGTGCAATGACCTTCAGATCTCCACAGATATTCCACTTATATTTCTGATACTGAAACTTTTCTAAACGCAACTTCATGTTGTCGTATGACTCTCATGTTTGCAGCATGTGCAATAGGTACAGAAGGAAATTTATTTCCATTGTGAAGGACTGCTTTCAAGCTGACTTTTGAGGAGTCAATGAACAATCGCCACTCATCCACATTATGTTCATGACCAAGAGCCCCCATGACTGAATTAACATCTTTACAAAACACAAGTCCATCTTCATGGGAGAACCATTCTTTGAATTCATCATGGCGGCTGCGGAAAAAACAAACTTTAGTGTCACGTTGCAGTAGATGCCAACCCTTTAATCTTGAACCTAAAAGTTCAGCCTGCTTCTTAGATAATTTCAAATCACGAACTAGGTCATTTAGATCTCCTTGTGACAGTAAATGTGGTTCATTGGAGGAACAGGTAGCCTGGAATGTTGGATCAGAAATGTCTTCATCTTTTTCCTCATGATATGCTACAGCTACGTTTGATTCCTCATCACTTAAACTTACATGTTCAGGAGGATTTGGTACTGGAAGTTGAGCACTGTGGGGAACTGGTCTCATTGCAGATGGTAGATTAGGGTATTTCATAAGGCTCTTTGTTTTTGAAGTGATCCCCTTTGTATTTACCAGGCAGAAATAGCAGTCTGTTGTGTGATCTTTGGGTTCCCTCCAAATCATTGGAATAGCAAATGGCATGTGACGTGAACCGTTTAGCCATCCTGTAAGTAGTCTTTCACATGTCACACAACAAATGTGAGGGCCCAACTCTTGTCCTGATCGCCTACTTTACATCCGAAATAAAGTTCATAGCATTTTTTTACTAATGGTGTAAAGTTACGTTTCTGGGATTTTAAAGTTAGATCACCACATACATAACAAAAGGAATTAGGATGATTCAGACAGTTCTGCGGCATTACAAAACATCTATATGAATACAACACTTGTGTAAAATTAACAAGAAGCAACAGACACTAGCTGTTAACACTGTGACATTTACAAGCAGACTGACTTGGAGCTGCTCTACACACAGAAACTAGGCTCATGTCTGAACAGGTACAAACATGTTTCAACCTGCACAGTCTGCTGCTCCGACCAAATTTATCCTGCCAGCATTATCAGAACTTTCTCCCCAAAGGAATAAATTGCACTAATTTTACAGAAAAATTAATACAACATATATATTAATACTAATATATTTTATTATAATTATATTAATAAATAATATATTATATTTATTATTTTTATAAGGTTTTATATTATAATATTGTTATATACTTAATTATATATAATGTTATTATTTTTTTATCTGGTGATCATGCTAAATGAGGAAAAAATGAAGATAGCGTCACAAGTAAACTAAGCCTGATAGAAAAAAATCTGATTTCATATTTAGATTCAGCATGAAAAAGTACACTTAGAACACCCATCAAAACCCTTGTGACAAAATTGTAGTTGACCAGTGTAATTATTTAGTTTCGTAAAAATTGGTTGTTGCCAATTTACAGGCAGTTTTTACATAAATTTCTTATGTTCTTGTGGTTCGGAACCCACGTAAAATTGTAGGTCCCCTCCGCCACCACGGAGGACATACATGATTACGAACACAGGTAGACCAGCCATGAGTGGATCCTAGGGTCTTTGTTGGTCTGAAACATTATAACATTATAACATTATAACAGTGAAATATTGGTGGGAATACCAAAATTTCAATAAATTTAATATGTACATGGGAACCTTCCTGTCTTCTAGTTTTGCAAATAAAATATTGTGGTTCACCCTATCATATGCCTTACTTATATCTAGGAAACAGCTATAAATAGTTGAATTACTGTCAATGTATTTAGATATTGTTTCTTTAAGTACATAGATACACAGGTCAGTTGAGTGGGACCTTTTAAAGCCAAACTGATTAGGAGATGTCCATAGGAAATCATTTAATCGGCGTAACAAGAGTATTTCTAGTACAGTAGTTTCGAGAAGCAGGAAGCTACAATAGTAGGCCTGTAATAATTGCTGCACAGAATGTCTCTGTACTTATTTTTGACCAGGGGCAAGATATATACCCTCATGAACTCTGCTGGGATATAGCTATGAGCTAGCATGGCTGATAGGGAGCAATGATATATGCAGACTTACTACGTCATTTGCATATTTTAAGTGCTCATTCGATAAGTCATCTACCCCTGACACAGAACCAGTCTTTAACTCTTTAATTAACCTCTTTACTTCAGAAAATGATATCAAAGTATTTTCCCTTGTCCCTCCCACAATCGTTTTGCTGCAATCTATCTTAAGATTATCCCTACTCACACTGTTAAGAATGTTAGAAAGGTGTTTTTTCCACAGCTTTGCAATTTCATCCTCCCCCGACACCCCATTGATTGTCGGAGGGTTATTAAAGAGGTGACTTGTTCTGTCTTTGTATTCTATTCTCTGCTGCATCGTAACATTGGACCAATTGACGCGATTATTCTTACCTATTGTGTTCTTGTTAAGTCGTGTTGCGCATAAATTGGTGATGTTAATTAATATTTCTAATGGTCTATGATCAGAAAGAAGCAAATCATGCAGAATATGAACTCTAACAATTTGATCCTTTATATTATTACTAGTGAGACAGTGATCAATCCACCTGGTGGTACCACTCGTATCACTAACATATGTAAAATTACCACTGGCTACCCCTAATAGATCTACATCACTTATACTTAAATTCGCCAACTCGCACATGTTAGCCAATTCTACAAAGCATTCCGAGTTCACATGTACGTTAAAGTCTCCCATTATTATACAGTGAGAATATTTGGAGTTTCATGATGATGACTTAATTTTGTACAGTAAATCAATGTATTCATCTAGATTACTGCCTTTGTTATATGGTAAATAGCAGCTTACAATTAATATGCAATCATTGTTCACTTGTAATTCAATGCCTAACAACCTTACATTATCGCTTGTTAATAATTTTGTTTTGACAGATTTTTCCTTAAGAAAGCAACCACCACCAAAAGGCCTATTGTACATTAATTCATCTGACAAGTCTACTGCTGATGATGCATGGTACATAAAGTCACCATGGATGGTAGAAAGGAATTTTAGCTCTTGCTTAGGTAGCCAGTGGTGCTGCAGGAGTATCAAATCTGCACTGTCGCAGATTTTATGGACATCTACAGTTGAATTCCTCACTGACCTTACATTATATGAGGCTATTTTCAACAAGTTATCCGCCATGACTGATAGAGAATTTATTATTAGTAAGATTATTATTATTTTACACAGTACAACTTTCAGGCATTACCGTTAGGGCGCCTATTATTATTATTATTATTATTATTATTATTATTATTATTATTATTATTTCGCCTGTTATCAAATCTCCTGGAAAAGTGAATAAACTCCTTAACAATAATACTGTCTGGCTATTGACTCATATTATACGGGTTGAAATGCGCATTTACACCTTTAATTATTACTTTAAATGAGTTATAATACAGAGATTTTGTGTTTAGTTTATTAATTATCAGTATACTGTGTTCATCAATGACTTCTTCCATCATGTGTTGAATGTCGCTTGCCTCGTTCGAGAGCTGAATTCGTGACACAAAGAGGGTGAGATTCCCCATTGGTGGCCTTGCCACGGAGACTGGTTGAGGAAACCTTCGGGAAGGGTGCCTGTTAACAGTTACCCACCCGTTGTCTTCCTCCCTCAATCTCACTGAAGCAGGGTTTGCCTGCCTGGGGGATGGGTGGCACAACCTTTGGGGGATAGGAGGCCCCTCCCTTACTCTGTGGCTTGGTGAGGGTCTGTTAGCGGTGTTTATAACCTGACGGCCGCGCATGCCCCTCCTCCTCCAGTGGGGGGGGGGGGGATTGTGCTCTGAGTGAGGTGTAATCGAACACCACCACCTCTGCAGTGGGAGGCATTTTAGAGGGTGATGATGCCTCATCTCTCGGCATTGGACCATCCCTGTTCCTCATTGTGAAATTGGGAGCAGGGGTCCTTTCCTGAACAGGAGGGGAGTTGACCGCTACTCCTGCATGCTGCATTTCCACCCCACCTTCAGGGGGGGAGTTGGAGACGGGGATTTTGTTTCCCTCGCTGCCCGACGCGCTTCTTGGAGATCTGGCTTGCTGAACTACTTCCTAGTAACTGGGCTTTGGGAGGAGTGTCTCTTTCAAAGCATCTAACTCTGACCAGAATTGTTCTGCTGAAATCGTGTTTTTCTGATTTGACACCACGTGTTGGTGTTTCAGTTCAACTATCGACTTTTGTACCTCAGTATACTGTTTGAGGAGCACTGAGATGTCTACGTTACCCATAGAGATTACCAGAATTCTATGGAAGTTAGTAACATTGTGGTGGGATTGGATTTAACCTAATGGCTGCACCACGAATAAGAATTTTTTTATATATTTAAGGCCTCCACGAAACCAGGCTGCTTACCTTGAAGGGTTGTTGGATCCAGGCTCACCACCCAGACCTCCGATTCCACAACTGCTGGCTCGTACCACCAACAGTTTCTCACTTGTTTCACAGGTCTTGCCAGATAGCTTCCTTCTGTTAGTGTTTCAATATCTCTGGCATCCCCTTCCTAACAGAACTTAAAGTTCCCTTGGTCCAATAACGGTCTTCAGCCTCTCAGACAAATCCAGCCTGAATTTAGTTTCTTCTGTTATGTTCTGTTCTTTATTTTCTCTTGTCAAATTACATAATTAAACTATTTTTATTTTTCTATTTTTTTCTTATTTACATTTCCACACATGCGCCAGTTGGTTCTCCCACTTATTCAAAACTCTAGTTTTGACACACACGCTGACACTTTTAAACCTCAGAAGCGTCTCTTTTACTAATTTGTTTATTCCCCTTCTTTTTTTTTTGCTAAAATGTTTTAACAAACAAGTACTTTATTTTCTGTTTACTAACAGGGTTTAACAAGCGACTGTCCAACTCTCACTCTTTTTCCCATACTAATTTAATAAAACTGTTTTATTCCTCATTCCTTGTTTACAAGTTTAACATTTCTTTATATAATTTATTGTTTATTCTTTTTGTTAAAATATTAACAATTTGGTACTTAATGTTTATTATTTATTATCTTAATGCTTATTATTTATTACTATCTTTCTACTTAATAGTTTATCTTAATGTTTATTTACTTAAGTTATTACTATATTTTTCTATTTATAACATACTTATTTTTTATTTATTTACTTCTTACTATTTATTATTTAAAATGTTTATTGTTTACTTATTTAATAATTATTCATTCTTTACTATTTACTTTTTATATGTATTTAAGGCTTATTGTTTATTCTTCTGGAAAGAAAGAGAGAACCATTAAAATCCTATCTATAATAAGTATTTCATTCAAAAATTAAAGAAATTTAATATATAAATAATAATAATCAAAGCCAGGGGGGAAAGGGCTGAGAACAGCCATACAGCCTACACACCTACTATATTATCCTAATATGGTTCTCTTCCTTTCTTTACAATCTTTATACAAAAATATTTATTAATGAATTATTTACATAGATACCCTCCTTTTTTTTTTTTACATGGCTATCATAAGAAGAACAGATATTTACGAATTTACTTTAGAAATCATTCATTTACCCTATTTATTTAAATTATAATTCAGTTATTTAATAATCTTTATATTTAACAAATAAAGTAAACATTCAAACATTCAATATTTAGGACTAACAGCTGGCTAACAATTACTTTCTCTTTAATAATTTACGTTATACTAAAAAATATATCTACAATTTCATTTTTTAATATTTATTTACAATAGTTATTTACAATACAAGGAATGAGGTTGAAACCTGCAGGGTGGCAAATCACCAGAGCCGGGGATCAGCAGGTCTGGGGAACTCACCCAGACACCTTCCTCCTCCAAGCACAGCCCAGCTTCTGGCCTCAAAATGAAGGCTGCCACCTGCTTGAATTTCCAACCACTTGCTCTTTCACACATCATACAATACTACTATTTTTTCCTACAGAACACTACACCAATACTTTATACTACATTACCATCACGACTCCCTAAACACTATTGCACTTTCTCTATCATTCTAACCCATCTACTTCTAATATCTTCTCTAATACTACTTGTTAATTCTACATCTAAGCTTTTATTCAACACATTTTCTTCTATTTCAAGCAATAACATTCTCACTTCCTCACAAAAATCAATCACATTCATTCTCTTCCTCATTCTTTCATTTATATTTCCTTCACCTCTATCTACTCCCCATTCATCCCTCACACTTTCCATTAAGGTTACAATACTTTGCTCAGTTACACTCCTTTCTCTCTCACATACATTTTCCCTTTCACTCTCACTCCCAAGAATTGCAAATCCCACACTCTTAATGCCCCCTCCCTGACACAATCTTTCCACTTCCGAGTGAAGAAGATTTCCCTTGTTCTGCTCCTCTTCTCCACCCTCAGAAAATCCCAGAAAAGAAAGGCCCTCAAGGTCTGGGACCCCAAAACCCTCAAACAAGAATTCCCTGGATGGACCAGGCTGGCACCATGAACCACCAAAGTCCCGAACATCCCATTCTAACTCCGCCTCACCCGCGGCTGTTCCAGAGTCCAACTGGGAATCCTTCAGCTCGTGTACTTCACCTATCTGCCTGGCTTTCTCACCTTTCATTCCCTTTCTTCTCACCTTTTTCTTCCTTTTTGCCTGCTTTGACACAATCAAGAACTCCAGATCTGCATCCATCCATTCACCCTGCATTCCCATCATGTTCTTGGTTTCTAGCGCTTTCTTTTGTTCCATCCTCTCACACATATCATACATTGGGTGACATACGATGTACTCTGGAGGTATTTGCCATTTGCGCAACTGCCGATGATGTGCTCTTACTTCTTCACACTGTCCATTCTCTTGCTCCCTCTCAATCACATACGTTACCCCATTCTCCCATACTTTTTTCACCACAAATGGACCCTCAAACTTTTGTGCCAACTTATACTCATTCCTTCTTCCAGTCTCATGCACCTTTTTCAAAACGAGCTCACCAACACCAAACAACCAAAAATGCACACCAGCCCCTCTCTCCATCTATCACACGTGTTCTCATTTAATCGTATATCCTTTTGCACAAACCTTCCAAATGTAGACACATATTTTCTTGGGGAAGTTTGAATGGCTGAGTGGTATGTCGAATTGTAGCATCAGGCAATTCTTGCCAACTCAGCATCCCACTCAGCGCCTTCCTCAGTACATACACGTAGCATTTCACTTATCGTTTTCACCGTTCATTTAGCCAAACCATTCGAAGCAGACATATACGGAGTTATTCTAACATGCTCTATCCCATTCTCACTCAACATTCTCTCAAAACTAGCACCCTTAAACTCAGGCCCATTATCTGTTAAACACTTACTCGGCCTTCCAAGCATCATTGGCAACATACTATCTCCCATCACTCTCGCAACCATGCTCACTTGTTTTATTTTCTAATGCAGTAACATACACAAACTTACTCTTGTGATCGACCCCTACTAATATTCCAACTTTCCCTCTACTCATTCTCGGCATACTCACAATATCAAACACCACAAGCTCCCAGGGTTCTTTCACTTCAAATCTTTCGCACTGGGGGCCAGCTATACTGGGACTGGTATTTTTGCTTTTGGCAACTCTCACAAGTAGTTGCCACTTCCGCAACAACCAGTCCCAGCCTAGGGTGGAAAACCATTCCTTTCATCAATTCCCACAACTTGTTTTTTCCCTCATGCCCATACATCCTATGTGTAATAATAACCAATCCTACCATACCCTTAAATGTCATCACTGGCACACACACTGTCTCACCCACCTTATTTACCCTCATATAATATAGCACTCCCAGCCATACAGCCAACTTTTTCGCATACCTTTTATACTCTTCCACCTCTTTTGACACCTCTCTCACATCTGTACCATTATACACATATTCTCTCAACTTGCATACCACCTCATCTCCCTCTTGCATATCTAAAATATCTTCATCTCTCAACACTTCACACTGGTCTTCCACCTCTAACTCAATTGCTCCCACTAACACAGCATCTATACCTGTGCTTGGAAACATTCCCATACTGACCACATGCTCTCCTCTCATTACTGAGCCCTGACCAACATCCACACTCAAGTTCATATTCTCAAGGAAATCAATTCCCAGTAGAAAATCCCAAGGCATTGATTTCCCTTTCAAGACTATGAACTTGTGCTCCCATACCTCTTTACATGCACCTAATCCCATACCTCTTTACATGCACCTAATCCCACCCTCAACTGCACAGCTTCATGTGACGTGACTGTTCCCCCTCTTATACTACGTATTCTCACACCCACTCTTTCTCGGGATACAGGCACATTCTCTTCATCTAAATCACACATTTGCTCATTCACCAGACTGATTTGGGCACCTGTATCCACAAGACCCCTGTAGAGCTCAATAGGACCTTCTGGAACCCTTACAGGTACAACAGAAGGGCTGAGCTCTACCTCATCCACACAGTCACGTATCATCCATGGCCCCACTAACATACCCACTTCCATACAACCCTCTCCCTCTGACTCTCTCTGTGCAGCTCTAACTTCATCCAAAACCCTTTCCAAATTTTCACCTGGCACTATACTTTTATACCTCTTCCTTTCACTCACCCAATTGTAATGTACACCACTAATACACTGCAAATGCAAAATCAGGGCTCCTTTCTCCTCGATCCTTTCATCTTTATACACAATTGGATGATCACTACCATAATGCACATACACTTCAACACTAAACAATGAGCTGACCACCATGAGGACCTCTTGAAAAGGAAAAATACCCAGGCTCCCCATGGCTTTCAGCTCACGTACATAATTGCGGACCTTACAAACACCTATCCTTTCTGGTTTCTTAATCGCTTCATTCATAACCAAGGTCTGCAATTCATTCACACTCCCTGGTACAGTGGACCCCTGATTTGAGTAGAAAACTCGATTTGAGTAGAAAACTCGATTTGAGTAGAAAACTCGATTTGAGTAGAAAACTCGATTTGAGTAGAAAACTCGATTTGAGTAGAAAACTCGATTTGAGTAGAAAACTCGATTTGAGTAGAAAACTCGATTTGAGTAGAAAACTCGATTTGAGTAGAAAACTCGATTTGAGTAGAAAACTCGATTTGAGTAGAAAACTCGATTTGAGTAGAAAACTCGATTTGAGTAGAAAACTCGATTTGAGTAGAAAACTCGATTTGAGTAGAAAACTCGATTTGAGTAGAAAACTCGATTTGAGTAGAAAACTCGATTTGAGTAGAAAACTCGATTTGAGTAGAAAACTCGATTTGAGTAGAAAACTCGATTTGAGTAGAAAACTCGATTTGAGTAGAAAACTCGATTTGAGTAGAAAACTCGATTTGAGTAGAAAACTCGATTTGAGTAGAAAACTCGATTTGAGGAGAAAACTCGATTTGAGTACGCAGCCGGCAATGCCGAATGCGTTTCAGTTTGTCTAGAGTGTTCATTGCAGGAACATTCGGGGTCTAATATTTTGAATAGTACAGGTGTTCTTAGGGATTTCTGTTAGAATTTCGTACATTTTGTTTTCTGACTTTGTACTTAGTGTTTATTTATGTTAGTTTCTGTTGATTACAGCATAAAATAGTGAAAATATAGCATAAATTTGGTGATTCGTACATGCAGTGACTGATACTGTATTTTATATTGTGGCATAGTGACATAGTGTACTGTTATAGTGATGGCTTCTAAACGTACATCTACATCAAAAGACTCAAAAAAAGAAACGCCTTTTTACAATAGAGATGAAATTGGAGATTATTAGAAAAAGTGAAGAGGGCAAAAGTCTCAAAGACATATGACATTCCTAAGACCAGTATTTCAAGCATTTTGCTTTGTAAAGATTCTGTGAAGGGTACAAGGGCTGTTAAGGGCTCTACCAGGCTTTATAAGGGCAGGGAGGCTATTATAGAAATGGAAAGGCTGCTGCTTATTTGGATTCAGGAGAAGGAGAGGAAAGGGGAATCAACTACTCAATCATTCATTTGTGACAAGGCCACCAACATTTTTAATGAGATTAAAGGGACAGTGGATACATCTAGTGAGGCTTTTGAGAATTTTCATGCCAGTAAAGGGTGGTTCGAACGGTTTAAGAAGCGGTGTGAACTGAAAAATGTGAGAAGGCATGGTGAAGCTAGCAATGCTGATAATGAAGGTGGTGAAGCTTATAAGACCGAATTCGCTGAACTTATAGAAAATGAAAATTATCTGCCACAGCAAGTGTTCAATGCGGATGAGACTGGCCTCTTCTGGAAAAGGCTACCAAACACGACTTATATCACCCAGGAAAAGAAAATGCCTGGCCACAAACCCATGAAAGACCGATTTACACTTCTTGTTGCTGCCAATGCCTCAGGAGACCTTAAAATCAAACCTTTAGTGGTGTACCATTCTGAAAATCCAAGAATTTTTAAGCAGAAGAAAGTGATGACTTCCAACCTTGGGGTTTTCTGGAAGTCTAATAAGAAAGCCTGGGTGACTAGGGTTAACTTTCATGCTTGGCTGATGGAAGTTTTTTGCCCTACTGTTAAAGCATACCTTGAGACTAACAAGCTGCCCTTAAAAGCTCTGTTACTGCTGGACAATGCAAAAGCCCATGATCCGGACCTCAATGCCATTGTTAAAGTTAGATTTCCCTTCATGAATGTACAGTTTCTGCCCCCTAACACTACCCCCTTAATTCAGCCAATGGATCAGCAGGTGATTTCTAATCTAAGAAAATGTATACAAAAAACATGTTTGCCCAGTGTCACGAAGCAACAGAAAGAATGTCCCTGACCAAATTCTGGAAGACAGAGTACAACATCTATGAGGCCATCAGGCATGTTGTGAGAGCATGGAGAGAGGTCTCCAATGTCTGTCTGTTAATGCCACCTGGAAAAAGTTGTGGCTGTCAGTGGTTCATAACTTTGAAGGCTTCCAAGATGAACCTAATATTGCAGCTGAAATTGTCCAGCCAGGCAACCAGATGGGGCTTAATGTCAGTGACAATGATGTTGCTGAACTGATCCAGGAGCATACACAGGAACTCACGACTGAAGAACTCCAAGCGTTGGCCAGGGAGTCTGGTTCTGGATCAGATGATGGGGAGGAAATTGAGGATGAATCGGAGAGTCTCACTGTTGCTAAGGCTAAGGAAGCCATTGAATACTGGTCTAAGCTTAAACCTATTGTCAACTTGCACCCCGATGTGGAAATCAGTGAACCTGTTTTATGCTTGTTTGAGGACAAGGTCATGAGCTACTTTAAGTCATTCATAGCAAACAGGCAGAAGCAACAGAAAATTGATGCTTATTTCAAGCCCTCAAGTCCCCAACCCTCTACCTCTTCCATGTCATTGGCTGTGGGCCTAAGAACGCCTAGCCCTGATGAGTTACCAGACATCATCATGGAAGGAGACTCTCCCTCCAAGCAATAATTCCTCCCCTCCATTCCTCATCTGGAACTTCCAGCACATCAAGCAAGACTCCTACAGGATTATTCTATTTTGTCTATATTGTACGGTATGTATTTTGTATTCTATTCTGTCTATTTTTAATATAATTACTAAATTTCGTAGGCCAATTTCTATAGAAAAAGTAGGGGTGGGGTGATATTTTTGGGTTTTGGAACGAATTAATTAATTCCCATAGGTTATTAAGTTCGATTTGAGTACATTTCGAATTGAGTACGCCATGCTGGAACGGATTACGTACTCAAATCGGGGGTCCACTGTATTCTCATTTTTAATCCATCCAATTTCAAATCTTTCAACCCATACCATACACTTTGAAACAAACTGTCGCCACCCCCCTACTTTCATGCAACTTTACTATTCCCACTGGCAAATACTCGGGGTCGACCACCTCTTTCTCACACGTTTCATTCACCCCAGGTATTCTTGACATAAGGTCAGCCATACAATTCCTTTCCCCTGGCACATGCTCAATCTTATAATCAAACTCACTCATCTCAAGCAAAGTTCTAGCAATTCTTCCATCCACAACTTTCATTCTCTCCATATATACCAAGGGCTGATGATCAGTCTTTAAAATAATTTCCATTCCATACAAAAATGACTTGAAAGCTTTCACACAAAACCTCATTGCCGCAAGTTCTCTCTCAATTGTACTGTACTTTCGCTCTGCCTTACTGAATGCTTTAGATACATACCCAATTACTCTCCTTCCTTCCTGTCCTTCCTCTCCCTGCAACTGGCACAAGCACCCACCCATACAAAATCCACTCGCATCTGTATACAATTCTAGCAAACTCGCTCCTTCACTCAGGTCCGGATAAGCCAACTCCACATCTTTCGCTGCTTCCACTCTCAATTGCTCAAATGCTTCATTCATCTTCTCCGTCCACACCAACTGAGTACTACCTTTCATTCCAGTCACTTCGGTCAGGGGTTTCGAAATCCCAGAGCAGCCCGCTATAAATTTCCTCTGAAACTCTACAAGTCCCAGAAAAGATTTAAGTTCACGAACTGTCCGAGGTTTCGGGAACTCCCTGACTTTTTCCATATACTCCCCACTCTTTCGTATACCACTCGAACTCACCTTGTGCCCCAGAAATGCCACACTTTCCCTGAACCACTCACACTTACTTGGTTTCACTCGTAGTCCGACTTCATCCAACACTTGCAGTACCTCTCTCATTATCTTCAGGTGCTCCTCAAATGTCTCTGTCATAATCAAAATGTCATCTATAAAACATATGACATTTTCCCTTGCAAACTTACCAAGAACACGATTCATTGCTCTCTGAAATGCAGCAGGTGCAGCTGTAAGTCCGAAGAGAGAGCACGGAACATATAATGATTCCTGGCTGTGGAGAAAGCAGTTATGGGACGAGACTCTGGCTCAACCGGCATCTGGTAATATCCCCTCAATAGGTCCAATTTACTAAACACCCTCTTTCCATGCAAAGAGTATACACTTTCATTTATCAAGCACATCGGAAACCTGTCTTTCACTGTCCTTTCGTTCACCATTCGATAGTCCACACACAAGCGAATCCTTCCATCAGGTTTCCGCACAGGCACTATTCTACTATTCCACGGACTTGTGCTCTGTTCAATCACTCCCATTCTCTCTAATTCCTCACACTGCTCTTCTATCTCATTCATTACTGGTGGGGAGAACCGTCTTGGCCTTTGGTAGATCGGAGTCTCATCCGTTAACTGGATCCTGAAGGGAGGTAGTTTTGTTAAACGGAGGTCATCATCTCCTCGGGCCAATACACTCCTTTTCTCCCCTGCCAACCTGCATTCACTCACTCTCACTCAACTGTTCGTCAACAATCACCTCCTTTCTGATTTGTTCAGTCGTCCATTCCTCCCCACATTCTTGCCCTCGTTCATCCGTTTGTATTCCATTTTCTCCCTCCTCACATACTTCCTCAATCACTGTATATGCTCTCCCTATCACATCCCCCTCATTTATTCTCTTTCGCCATGCACCCCCATCTTCCCTAGCTTGCACACAAATCCATGGGTTACTCTCATCAATTATACCATCATACACATGCCCAACTCTCTCCACTTTATAGGCATCCATACCATTCACAAAAATCATGCTTCCCTGCCTTTTTCTTCTATTATCACACTCACTGGCCACTCAACATGCACCAATGCTGGGGTTCCCTTTTCCAGATTTACACTCTCAGATGCTCTCACCTCATACCCTTTTATTACCCTCATCCAATCCGATTCACTTCTCCCCACATAGAATTCACACTTACCCAACTCATTTTCCACTCAATCATACGTCTAGCAGGATGGATCACCAATCGATTCTTTTTCAAAAACTCATACCCCAGAATCATGTCATACTTTTCACTCTCCTTATCAACCACATAAAGCACACATTCTTCCATTTCACACCCCATCACTTTCACTTTAATCTGCACCTCTCCCAACACTCGTACTGGGATGTTCCCAACCCCTTTAATTTCCCCAGTTACTCCCCAATTCACTCTTCCTAATTCATTCTCTTTACACAAACATCCAATTCCTTGCTTACTTATTAAATTAGGTGAACATCCTGTATCCACTAATGCCCTCCATACACTCCCTCCCCATTCAACAGGAATAACCATACACTCTGCCTTTTTCTCACTCGCTCTCACTTCCTTATTCACTTGACACCATCCTGCTAATGCCTCAAATACACATTCATCATTCAGAGAAGCAGGGACCCCAACCCCAATGAGAGGCCCCTGCCCTATGCGTTTCCCGTACTGGGACCAGCCTCGCCATTTCCAGTGACAGCACCCCTTGAGGGCCCTGCCTCTGAGGTTGAGGAGCTGGCATGGCTGACACTGGCCGATTTCCTGCATGAGAGACAGGACTCCCTCCCGCCGGTGCCGGAGCACCCTGCTGTTGGGCTTGACAGAACCGGGCAATATGCCCAAAGTTCCCACATGCCCTACATTCATACCCAGGTGTTCTGCATTCATACGCCATGTGTCCCATCTGCCCACATGCAAAACACGCACCCACTCTTCTTCTACAGGTCTCTATACTATGTCCCCCTCTACCGCAATATGCACACCCTCTCACATTCCCCATATTCCCTCCATTCACTGGCCCTCTTTGCTCATTCATTGTTGACTGGCCTTGAAGCCCTTGCCTTCTATACGTTTGCCCCAGCATCGGACCATTCATTCTGGGACCCGATGTGGGAGGAGGCCCTGGTTGTTGCATGGCCGACCCTCCATACACCCTTGTGAATTCGTTCACAAAGTTAGCCAGCATTTCCATTGGGTTTTGGGCCATGGATGCTTGGCTAACTGGAGGGTGACCTGGCCTAGTATTTCTTAATGCGTCCGCATAACTAGGAAACACAGGTACTTGTTCCTCCCTCATCGCTGTCCCCATTCGCACATCTGCTTCCCTATTACGCCCAATCCACTCTATACTCGGTCCTCTAACAATTCCAAGATTTCATGCCACTTCAAACGTGTCCCTCTCACTCTTACACACTCTTTCCTCTTAACATTCAAAAACTCTCTCACACTCTCAGGTACTGTCTCAATCAACTTTCTTACCAACCTTTTATTCTCATCTATCCCATCATCTCCAAATTTCTTTCTCGCCAAAGTTTCAAGTCTATATGCATACAAATCAATACTCTCCCCCTTCTGCATCCTTGCTCTCTCAAAATCATCCTTCTTTCGATATTTCACACCCCCTCTTATTCTTAACACTTGCTCCACCAATCTCTCCCTTAACACCTCATACTTCACAGGCACTCCTGAATTTACAACAACATTGTAAAACTCTAGCAACCTACCTTCCAAACAGTCACCCATCTCTTTCACCCAATACTCAGGAGCGTCTGGATACTTGCTCTTACAATAACGTTCATACTCTTTCAAAAACTCTTGTACATCTCTCCCACTATAAACATTAAATTTTGCAACCTTCGGAATCTCCCTAATTAAGATTCCCTTATGCACTCTTACACCCTCACTCGTATCACTCTCAGTTTCAGTCTCACTCTCACTCTCATACACTGTCCTCAATGCTGGAATAGAGGGAGTCATCTGCGCTAACGCAGCGTTGAACCTTCCGAGAAGCCCTCTTACCAGATGCCCTCCGAGCCCCCTTCATTCCCCCTTGCCCCTCTTAGCCTGCCCTTCCATCCTCTTACCTTTCTCCCTCTGATCCTCACCCTCAAGCTTCTTCTTACCCTCCTTAGGGGTGGAATGCACCATCACCTTGTAAGGTCTTTCTTCTTTCCCCTCACTCACGCTTTCACTCCCTTCTCCTTCCAGGCCCCCTACTGCTACATCCTTTAGATGTGCCCCTTTCTTACTACCAACACCCTTACTATTTTCCCCTTCAAAACCCCCCTTCCCTTCCTTTTTCACTTTCCCATCAAGCTTGCCCTCCAACTCACTCATTCTCTTAACCATTGCCTTTAACCCATCATCCATCTCTTTCTTACTCTCAATCATCTTTCTTCCATCTCTTGACGACAAACTACTAATTCTTTACTCTGTTCCTCTAATCTACTCTGCAATTTCCCCAAAACATTCTCTAATTCTGCCTTCTGTAACTCTAACTGATGGTTCCTAGCCTTTTCTACCTCTAATGCCTCCTCTATCTCCCTCAACCTCCTTTCTAACTCCTCCTTGGTAGGCATCTCTAAAGATGCTACCCTACTTCACTTCTACTCTATACTACTACACCCAACCTACAACTACTCTTTCACTCTTCTTCTATACAACCCAACCAGGAAACAACCCACTTTTCTGAGTGGAAGTCCCTGTTCGGGCGCCACTTATTTTATGTGGTGGGATTCGGATTAACCTAACGGCGCACCACGAATAAGAATTTTTTTTTTTTAAGACTCCACGAAACCAGGCTGCTTACCTTGAAGGGTTGTTGGATCCAGGCTCGCTGCCCAGACCTCCGATTCCACGACTGCTGGCTCGCCACCAACAGTTTCTCTTACTTGCCAGAATAGCTTCCTTCTGTTAGTGGTTCACTATCTCCGGCATCCCCTTCCTAACAGAACTTAAAGTTCCCTTGGTCCAATAACGGTCTTCAGCCTCAGACAAATCCAGCCTGACTTTAGTTTCCTCTGTTATGTTCTTTATTTTCTCTTGTCAAATTACCCTCTTAAACTATATTTTTTATTTTTATATTTCCACACATGCGCCAATTGGTTCCCCCACTTCTCAAAACTCGAGTTTTGACACACACGCCGACACTTTTAAACCTCAGAAGCGTCTCTTTTACTAAATTTGTTTATTCTTCTTTTTTTTTTTGTAAAATGTTTAACAACAGTACTTTATTATTCATTTACTAACAGGGTTTAACAAGCGACTGTCGAACTCTCACTCTTTTTCCCATACTAATTTAATAAAACTGTTTTATTCCTTGTTTACAAGTTTAACATTTCTTTATATAACTTATTGTTTATTCTTTTTGTTAAAATATTAACAATTTAGTACTTATGGAAAACCTTGAAAAAATCCACACTTCACATACTAACCCACCCCCCACACACGAAGCTCTCCTTTCCAACCGTAACCAAATTCCATCCCCACAAAAACACTGCAACCTACTCATGCACCACTACTCAAAAATTAGTTACAAAATCACTGTTCCCAATAATAGAAATCCTCAAAAACATACGTAAACTCTCGGCCGACCCACAACAACCACATCCATTTACACCCCAAGGCACAGCTGCAGCCATAAAATCCCTTAAAAACTCTCATGCCGAAGGCCCAGACCACATTTCAAACATACATCTCAAACACCTTGGTCCAATTGCTCTTGCAGCCCTCACAAACATATTCAATTACTCCTGGCTTCACAATGTCATACCCTCTACCTGGAAGCTGGCACACATCATCCCGATACTGAAACCCAATAAACCCCCCAACCTACCTGCTTCATACCGGCCAATCTCCCTTCTCTCAACCATTTCCAAAGTCCTCGAAAAACTGATATTAAGACGCATACAACCACACATTACATTTTCACAAACCCAACACGGCTTCAGGTCCACCCACTCCATCACAACGCTTCTTACAAACCTAACCCAACACATCTTAGATGGCTTCAACCAACAATCCCCCCCTGCCCGCACAGTCCTTGTTGCCATCGACATCAACAAAGCTTTTGACACTGTCCCACGCCACATTCTTGCACAAAAGATTATTGATCTCGACATCCCCACCAATGACAAGAAATGGCTTACTAATCTCATTGCAGGCTGACTTGGCAAAGTCATACACAAACAACACTCATCCAAAACCTACAGACTATACAATGGTGTCCCACAGGGCTCCATACTCTCTCCAATCCTCTTCAACCTTTTCATGCACGACCTCCCACAACCTCTCTCCCCCCATGTCCACGTTTCCTCCTATGCAGATGATCTGACCATAACAGCACAACACCATAACCGTAACACCGCCACATGCCTGATCCAGCAGTACATTACCAATCTGGAACTCTGGCTGACTAATAATAGGATGTCAGCATCCCCTCAAAAATCCTCCATCACCCTCCTAACCTAAGACCACCATGAATCCCAAGCACACCCGAGAGTCACCCTCATGGGACATCCCCTACCTCTAAACAAAACCCCAACAGTCCTCGGCCTCACCCTAGACACACACATGTCCTTTTCCCCTCACATATCAAACATTTGCTCCAAAGCAACAAAAAAACTCAATGCTCTCAGAACACTCACCTCCACAACATTCGGTCAGCAGAAGGAATCCCTTAGTATCCTATACAAACAGTTTGTACGTACTACCCTAACTTACGCTGCCTCGGCCTGGTCCCCGTCCATCTCCCACACAAACCAGAAAAAGATACAGACCACACAAAACAGAGGTCTCAGAAGCATTACTGGCTGCCTCTGAACCACACCCATCCCACATCTACATGCAGATACGAAAATACTCCCCATCGAACACAACATGACAGGGACTCAATTCTTCTCCAGAGCACTGGCCCCAGACCACCCCTGTCACCATCTCACATTACACAATCCCCCACCCCGCAACAAAAAACGTACTCCTGCTGCTCACTATTCGCAGCTACTGAACAATATCCCCCCTCCTCCCCTAAACATCAACCCCATTAAACATCTCCTCACAGAATTTACCCGGAAATACCTACTCGACCAACCACACAACACTGTCCTTCACGATACTCCCCCTGTAGTCCATCAGAGCGAACAAACCCTCCCAAGGAAAACAAGAGTTACTCTGGCCAGGCTCCATTCAGGCCACCACCCCTCCCTCCAACAATACAGACACAGACTCCACCTAGCTGACACCTCCACCTGTCAAAAATGCTACCTCCACCCTGAGGACACAGAACACCTACTCTTACACTGCCACACACTCTCTCAACAAAGACACAACTCCAACATTACCTCTCTATGAGACCTATGGACCCGTCCCACGGTGGTAGCGGGATACCTGAGTGCCGCCAGGTTCGCATAAGAGAACCCGGGGGCTATGAAGTAAGTAAGTTATTTATTATCTTAATGCTTATTATTTATTACTATCTTTCTACTTAATAGTTTATCTTAATGTTTATTTACTTATTACTATATTTTTCTATTTATAATATACTTATTCCTTATTTATTTACTTCTTACTATTTATTGTTTAAAATGTTTATGGTTTACTTATTTAATAATTATTCATTCTTTACTATTTACTTTTTATATGTATTTAAGACTTACTGTTTATTCTTCTGGAAAGAAAGAGAGAACCATTAAAATCCTATCTATAACAAGTATTTCATTAAAAAATTAAAGAAATTTAATATATAAATAATAATAATCAAGGCCAGGGGGAAAGGGCTGAGAACTAAAAGGGGAAAAGGTTCACCCTCCACAACGTAAAAGGTAATATTGTTCTTATTATCCCGGAGGGTCGACACTTTATTTATAATGTCTTTCAGGGTATTCTCATTTCTAGAATTACCTCTACGAGTTGGGAGGGTAGCACTGAACAGGGTGTTTAATTGTACCCTCGCATGTTCTATTTCTTCTGAATCATAAAAATCATGACAGACAGATACAAGAAGGTCTGACCTAATATGATCTACTTTGTCAAATATAAAACATAACAATGGATTTTCTACAAGATTTACAGCAGATGACCCCATTGTATCTGTAATGGCTTGCAGGGGAGCGTAGCTGGTGGGTGGTGGTTGGGGGTAGAGATAGGGGGGAGTGCCAAAAGGGGTCCCACTTCTCATCCCTTTAAATCATGCTCGGGATACCAATGGTTCGATGCTCAGGCATCTTTTCACATCATGTAACTATTACTAACTATGACAAAAAGTATACATGCGGAGTCACTGTACAATTATACCATAATGAAACATACATTTCCCGCGATCACCGTCAAAACTTTTACTATTAAACGGAAGATTCACAGTGTATATGGTGGGGGTATATATATATATATTATATGATTCCCTGATGAGGTGTACTTCTGAATACACAAAAGGCCTTGGAATATCTCTCTTTTTTCTTGTGGGTTTGCATCATTCATTCATTTCACGTGTTTGTGAAATTCATCCTATCTATCTATCTATCTATCTCATACATATATATGATAATGATAAGCTTTATTAGCAGGATATAAATTCCATAAAATAGTCCACTATTCTGCCAAGTTATTTTAGGGAGTTACGTAATCTTGATAGGTGTATCATTTGATATTCTACCTTTCACAATTGTTTGGTTGTTTTTTGATGATGATGTTAATTATAAATCAAAGTTTGTACCCCTGTTGTTATTGTGTTGATGATAGTGTGCATTGTGTTTCATAAACTTGGTGAGTCTGAGTATTAGCTGTTGCAAAGTGTCCATGCTTGTTTTTCTTTCTTGGACACCCTGTATATTATGAATCCACAGCTGAACATGTAAAGTATTTAACATTAATTTGATTCATGAAAGAACCTGTAGTACTTGTGAAGGTTAGAATAGGCTTATGTATGCCTATGCATAAAATGCCCATCAGGCATAATTAATAATATCTAATAATAATTGAACTTGGACCAGTGAGTAAGTTCACTGTTAATTGCAAGTGATAGTAGGACTTGTGCAAAGTTTTTAGTTTGCTTTAGCAGTTTTAAATTTTACTGAACTATGAAGAATGAAAATTGTTCATTTGTATTTTGTGTACTCTAGGGTGTGAGGATTGCCAGAAAGGTTATGAAGGTGAATGTGAGGAGCATGGTCCATTAACCCATGTAAGTGACACAGAGGTTGGCACAAGAGCACGAAGATCTTTACCTCATCTTTTAGAACTTAAGGAAGGAAAAATTCGAACAGGTTTTGTATTGTCTGCAATTAATTTTTAAGTAGAACTTAAAGATAGTGTTAGCTACTAGAAATTTAGTGGTTATACTAAGGATAGAGCCAGTTCAGTTTTTAGAATTAAGACTCTGTAGTGGTCACCACAAATTTCCTTAAAAAATAATAAAAATTGCTTGTTGATTGAATGTTAAAAAAAAAATGTACTATATGATGTAAGATATCTTCTATTTGGCTTGCCAAGTTAAGTAGGCTATTTTAAGATAAATTTAATTAAATTTTAGAATTTACTAGTTTCTTAGATTTTGCCTGTAAGCAAACCAAAATTATGAATTAGAGCTTATCTGAGGCTTCGAAGTGTTAGAAAAGGACTCCAAATAGATTCACTATATTTTTACATGAAATATAATTCTTTAGTATTTTTGACAAAAATTCACTATTATCCACTTCAAAGCTTCAATATAAAGTTAGTTTTCTGTTTAACTTAGAAGTGAAACATGAGTTGTCTCTGGGAGTGGCCTAAGTTGCTTGTGAACCTCCAGAAGTGTGTGCTTGGGTTTTGGAGCATAGCTTGACAAATAGAATATATTTGCTTTGGCTCAGCTTAAGCCAGCTAACTGGCTTTGTCAAGTAGAAGACATCTTCAGCCTTTTTTTGGTGTAAATATTTACCATGCATTATTTGATCAGCTGTTAACATTGTATGGCCAACATATTTTTGAAACCAAGTAACTAGCTGCTCAAGGTGAATTATGTTCAAATTTTAAAATTTTACATGTAGTTTAACCTTTTTTATCAGGATATTTGTAGACTTGAGATTTTCTTATGCCATAAGTAAATAAATTATAAATGTTAATGCACGATTTTAAGTCTTACATTTTCTGAATATTTTTATGAAGTAAAATTTGGCAAATTTTAGTTTAATGTCATTGTTTTTAAAATAGTATTTAACATCAAAGTTTTATGGATGTACCTATATATAGAGCATAATTGCAGGAACTTAATCCTTTAATGCCGAGAGGTCTTTCCCGAGACTGAATAAAATCATCTGGCATTAATTAGCCAGAACAAAATCAGTAAAGTGACGCTTGGTACTAATAGGTTAAACAATGTTTGCTTCACCCATTAGTGCCAAGAGGTCTTTTCTGAGACTGATTAAAATCATCTGGTGTTAGCCAAAACAAAATCAGTAAAGTGATCCTTGGCACTAATGGGTTAAAATTTTACATCCAAAAAATGGAAAGAATATTTTTAAAGAGCTTTAATTTTTTAGGAACAAAAGTATTCAAAGTCTTTGACAAACTTTTCATGCCCTCCATAGTAGAGGTCACAGGAAATAAAGTAAAATGTATGAAAATATTGATTGTAGTAGTACTTGTGTGCAATTTTGTTTACCTAGAAACTCCAAACTTTTTAATTTGGGGTAAAATATTAGTGTGAAAAATTTCAGAAATTGAAAAATTTAGGATGAGTTATTGGATATGTGGAGTCAATATCGGATAGTTTAAACCAGCCTGACAATCAATCTTGAGCCAAAGACATCAATTTGATTGGTGGTTAACATAACCTACTGCTGGTTGGGACAGCAGAGCAGCACACATCGTAGACAAGATAAACCAGAAAGAAGCAAAACATGCTTATGATGAAAAATACATCACTTTAGTTGGAGGGTTTAAAAGGATTAATGTTTATTTGGACACCAGTTTTAATTTATACCTTAAATAAATGTACTATATACGAACAGTATGAAAGATATTATGATTATTGAGAGGTACATAACTTTTGTGGTGAGGATAATCATGCAGTTCAATTTTGAATTTTTAACAAAGTACACTACCTCTGATCAAGACTTTGTTGCATTTCCTTTTCCTTTAACTTTTTTGAATCAGTAAATCACACATAGGTGATGTAGGCTATTTTTTTTTGCAGAATTTATCAAGTGAACATTGAAAAAAAATTTCTTAACTTATTTGAGCTGAACCTGATTAAGTAAAGAAAGCATGCAGTATTTGTTAACTGCCTAACTTTTCCTTTGGATCAGTATAGACTTAACAAATTGGGAGGTAAATATTTTTTTAGTTGAATTAGTTATTTTGGATGCTAGAAATAGTGATTTGGTACTCATTGAAGGATACCTTCATTCTACTAAATGGGTGCTTATTCATTTTTGAGTTACTGTACTTTGTTAATTGTGTCTGTGTGCAGACACACACAGACACAAATTAATATGAGAAATTGAGCAGTTAATAACTCAAACTTGGTTTTGCATATTATACTGCATTTCACCTTTAATATTTAGCATGATAGAATATTACTTTTCCCATTTTCTGCCTCTCCTGCAATGATATTCAGTTATATAATTTCTCTATTAAAATCATTTATATCTCTTATGATAGCCACTGATGAAGAAATATTGCTTATGTAGACCAAGAAGAAATCTTAAGTCAATTAGGAACATAAATGAAAATCGGTACATTATTTAAATGTGGTAAATAGTTTTTTTTATAAAAATTTTAAAAGTAGTGAAGTTCTGTAAACATTTAATTTAAAACAAGCAAAACTTTTAATTTTTCCTTTGTTAAAAACTTAAAATTTATGTAAAAGTTTGAAGTGCATTTTTCTATAACCAATTAAAGTAATATAAAACTTATTTTTTGAAGAAAAAGCATATAAATTAAGGCATTAGATCTTTCTGAATATAGAAATTTTACCCCCCAGATTTTAATACAAGAGAAAGCAGCAAAATTCATGATACAAGCATATTTATATTCATCATAATAATTTTACCTTAACATTCTTCAGCTCTGTTTTAATGCACTTTATTATGGATGACATTTGAGTCAGATTGTTTTCAAGAGTTTTTACATTTCTTTAATCCTAGTCTCATTTTCACATACATTTAGTTGTATGATATTTTACTGTAAAATAATCTGATCCTGACAAATAAAATTTCTCATTTGCAATAGCTATGATAAGTTTTGTTTCATTAATTTTCTTATATAAATATGTCCATTGTTTGCTTACTTATTTTTAAGTTAGCTACATGAAAAACATTGAAATTCAAATGAAGAGCCAAATTTTTTGGAGGTTACTAACCCACCTATTGCCATTGGTTAATTTGTCCAAGACCCTAATATATACAGGGGTTGGACAAAATAATATGAACACCTTGATAAATGGCGGTTTTTATTCTTAATATGGAGTTGGTCCTCCTTTAGCGGCAATAACAGCTGCAATGCGTCGGGGAATTGATTCATACAGCTTTTGGACAGTGGCTAGAGGAATCCTGAGCCATTCTTCGAGCAAACCCTGCTCCAGTTCCTCCAAAGACGCCGGCGGTGGGAATCGGCTTCTGACCTGCTGCTCCAACTGACACCACAGATGCTCGATAATGTTAAGATCCGGGGATTGTGGAGGCCAATACAAGCGTTCTACTTCACTAACATGCTCTTCAAACCAGTTTTTAACGACCCCAGCGGTGTGGATTGGTGCATTATCATCCTGGAAGACGGCGCCGCCATTGGGAAACAGCGTTTGGACCATGGGATGGACCTGGTCAGCCAATATTGACAGATAGACCTGGGCGTTAACCCTACCATGCAGTACTACAGCTGGGCCAAGAGTATTCCACGATGTTGCTGCCCAAACCATCACAGATCCGCCTCCATGCTTAACGGTTGGAGTCAGGCAGTCGGGGTCATAAGCATCTTTAGGCTGTCTCCAGACGTAAACTCGACCGGAACATGGAAATAGCGTAAAGGAGGATTTGTTGGAGTAGACTACATTCTTCCACCGGTCCATTGACCAATTCTTATGGTCATTACACCATTTTCTGCGCCGCTCAATGTTGATGTGCGAAAGGAAGGGTTTGGCAATTGCAGCCCTCCCATGGTATCCAGCTCCATGGAGCTCGCGACGTACAGTTCTGGTCGATACCGGGCTTGCAAGATGCTGGTTAAGCTCTGCAGTCACTTTTGGAGCTGTGGTCTTATGGTTTTTTGTCACAATGCGCTTTAGCACCCGGCGGTCTCGATCACACAGCTTCTTCTTGCGTCCACTATTGCATTTGTCGGTGCTTGTCTTTCCATGGTTTTGGTATGCAGACATGACCATAGAGACAGTTCCTCTGGATACATTGAACATCTGAGCGGTTTTCGTCACCGATGCACCAGCCATCCGCGCTCCGACAATTTGCCCTCTTTGGAAGTCTGACAGGTCTTTCATAACTGCTAATTCATAATTCACTCAGATCTGTAAAAACAACGTGAGGGTTATAACATGACATATACACTCTCTGTTACGCATTTAAATAGGTTTGCCAGTCATTTGACCATTTACTTTGTGTCTGAGCAGTCCGTAAAGATAACCGGTGAAATCGACGGGTGTTCATATTATTTTGTCTAACCCCTGTATAATGAGACAGAAATATAGGTACACTACAATGTCAATGAAAATTATGAATTTAGGTTTTTGTAACCAATGAAAAGTAGCAGAGAAATGTGATGGAGCATTATTAATTCTTAATCTAATAATGAAAGGAAATAATAATGTGAAAAAAGTTGGACTATAAATGAAGGATACAGTAGCTTATTCCATGTGTGTCCCTTTTGCAGCTTAAAACAATCACTACTCCACAGGGCACTGATTCAATCAGTTTACTGAATGTACCTGGGTGGTGGTGATCTAATTTCATTGTATCACTTCCCAATAGATCAGGGAGGTTGTTAGAATTATGCTTTTCCTCTTTGGATAAGAAGAGGGTACATAAATTCTCGAGTGAATTTAGATCAGGTGACTGTGGAAGTCATTCCATAATGTTCAGCACACTTCCCATTGGAAAATTAAATTTTTACCCACAAGGCATTGAGCACTTTACATTACAGTACATTTATATGGATAACTTGAAGCCACCTGGACCTATTGAGGTTATCCAAATGAGATAATTCCCTGCTTCTTACTGAATGTCTTCAGTCTGTCTCTCTTTGCCACAGTGTTGCCTCACTCTCTCTCCACTATTGCTATTATAACAGGCACTGCTCTTCTGAACTCTAACTGCATGCCAACTCCTTTAAGGAGAGCATGTGGCACCAGACTTTCAACACATTTTCATTCTTTTTCTGTTGAACTCTGTAATGCAAGTGTTAATCAATATTCACAATCTTTCATCTACTGAACTGGTCAATTCTGGAATAACCTTCCTCAATCCATCTTTCCCCCTGTTTATGACTTCAATCCTTCAACTGCAGAGTGCCCAGGCATATGAAAAAACTTTGCATATTGATTTTGGCTCGGGTGGGGGGGGTGGGGGGACATTTTTGCAGGCATTCACCTTTGGTCCCTCCTTCCTGCATAAAAAAAATTTGAGGGAATTTTCAAAATATCACCTCCAAGTCAACTAATTATTGTAAGTCTCTTTGACTACATGATAGTCTTGCGTAAAGTGAGGTGTGGATAGTGGAAGAGAGTGAATGGGAAAAAGGTGGGTTACAAAAGAATTAAAGTGGAAAGGCTAATGGAGAGATAGGTAGGTAGTGGATGAGTATGGTTAGAGAGTGCATTTCATGATTGATGAATTGAGTGTAAAAGTTGTAGAGCAAATGGATATGAGTGAGATGTGGAATGTGTACTAGGAATGTCTGATTAGGAATGCAAGAAGTGTGTGTGGGGGTTGCAAAGACAGGTGTGAATAAAGGGAAACAGTGTGGTGGGGATGCAAAGGTTGTATCAGCAGCTGAGGATATAAAGAGGAAATAGTTGTGTGTGCATGGTAATTGTAATTAGTGATATGAGGCGAGAATATTCTGAGAATATTCTCCAAAATATTATTTGCTGAGAATATTCGAGAATTTCCTTTTTTCTTAGTTTTAAAACATTTTTAGATTGTTTTGCAGCTTTTTAGAGAATTCTAGAATATTTCAGAACCTTATGGAACTTTCTAGAATGTGTGAGAATATTCTACGTAGATGACTCCAGTTTTGAAAAAAAATTTTTTTCAGAAAAAAGCTATTACAGTATACTGAAAAACTGAAATTGAACACTTAATTACGAGGGATATTTTTTATTTGTTTCTAAACTGTTTTGTATAATATATTTTATTAATTTCCATATAATTTTGAAAAAATCAAATAATTAAAAAAAAATCATGATTTTTTTCATAAAGGTGATTAAATCAGGTGATTAAATCATTTTGATTTAATCGCTGCCATCCCTAGTAAATACTGGTAAATGATTCAATAAATTTTCTGCATTAGTTAATTTATTTATCTCTTCACTCATCCTATCATTCACTAAAGTTAAGTTGTATCGGAACAGTTGAAAAACCCCTCAGATATTCTAAAAAAGAAAATTCTCAAAAATTCTCGGTTCAGAGAATATTCTCAAGAAAATTCTCAAGAATATTGTCCTAAAGATTATTCCCGAGAATTTTACAACATTAATTGTAATAGCTACAGAAGAAAGTTGAAGAAAGCAAGAGATTAGTGTGGCAAAAGAAAATGTAATTAATGAATTTGGAAGAGAATTAATGTTGAATATAAAAGTTGTTCTGGAAAGAAAGAAGTGCAGAAGTACAGAAATGAAAATAAAAGTAAATTTGAGAATAAGGGATGAAATTGGAAGAATGCTCACAGTGGCTGTGGATCTACAGAATAGATAGAAGGAATATTTTGAGGGTTTGATGGGTGGAAGAGATGAAAGGAGAGCAAATATGAATGTGATGGGATTTGGTTATGTGAGGAGGACATGTGACAATGCTTGAAAACATACCCATAGGTGAAGTGAAAGCAGTGATTCACTAGCTAAAAAATGGAAAAGCAGTGTAGTTATGGATATGATATATGGGGAAATGTTTAAGTATGGATGTTTGAAAAGGTTTTAGGGGTTGTAGGGCATATGTCAGTGTGCATGGACAAATGGGGTTATACAAATAGGGGTATATGAAATAAAAAGTGAAAGGAATGAATGTAAGAACTATAGCGGTATTGAGTCTGTTGAGAAGTGGGGAAGGTGTATGGTAGGATAGTGATAGAATGAGTTTGTGGTATTACAATGCTTGGTGAGTAATGAGCAAGTAGGGCTCTGAGGTGGAAGAGGCTGTGTGGATTAAGTGTTTGCAGTGAGACAAGTGATTGAGGAAAAATGTGAAAGTAAATGTGGTGAAGAGCTTCTATGATGAAAATAGTTCATGTGTGAGAGTAAATAAAGAATAGAGTAAATGGTTTCATATTAAGTGTTGGTGTGCATCAAGGATATGTGATATGTCTGTGGCTGTTCAATCTATTTATTAGATGGGCTTATGAGAGATGTGGAAGTGCAACTGCTAGAAAGAGGAATGAATCTGGTGTGTGATGGGAGTAGGTGGAGGCCTGTTAAATTTGTTGTATGAGGGTGATGCTGTGCTCTGCTTAGAGCAGCAGTTCTGAACCTTTTGCTTCTTCTGTACACCTTGAACTCTTTCAAGGGATTTTCTGGATTTTCGAGAGGCATAGAGGATTTTTACTTTCTTTACAACTGTGTGACTTGTGGCTGTTTGTTAATTGTATATAAAATTGAAAGGTTTATATTTTCAGGACCCCATTGTGTAACCCCAAAGATTCCTTTGTGTACCCCAGGTTCAGAACCACTGGCTTAGAGTGTGATATGCAAAAGGCTGTTAAGATTTTTATGATGGTGTGTGAGAGAAGATTGTTGAAATTGAATGTGGGTAAAAGCAAGTTATTGATTGTGGAGAGGAAAATTTAGACTCGTCTGATGGTGAATGGTGAAACACTGGAGGTGGTACAGTCCTTCAGTATCTGGGATGTTTTGAACAAAAGGGGTATGATTGTGAAGTTAATAGTTGAGTGAATCAAGGAAAAAAGGTGGCAGGTGTCTGAAAGCAGTTGTGAGGAAGCAGAGACTGGATTTTTGATAATTTTTGATAATGTATGTATGTACAAAATTGTACATATGTATTTACAAACTACTATAGTAATTGCTGCTGTTTAGCCTAAGCCTTTGTTAAAGTATACACTGGTCTGAAAAATGCAGGATAAATGCACCCTGCAAAAAGGCAAATCATCATTGTGTGCATAATCCATCCATCCATCCATCGTGTTCTGCCAATCAGGCAGGTCCAACTCATGTGTCCCACCAAAGTGCTCTATCCTTTTCATCTCATGATAGCATGATGGAGGTCCAGTGCTAGTGTCTCCGAGCAACTAATACAATGAGCAAACCAGCATAGCTCCTGCCTGCCTTCAAATCATCCAGCATTGCTTTCCTTTTCCTTCCCCTCAGATTCTATTATAAATATTTATAAAATTATAATCTTAAAATAGGTTCCAGATATTGTTAAGCTGTGTTCATTTTGCTGATAATTCTTCAACAGAAGACACACGTTGTTGGAACTCTGAGCAAAAACTTTTTCCCCAAAGACCAAGTATAATATATCAAAATTTTCCTCAGAGCCCACAGATTTCAAATAACATAGTAATTTCCCTATACTGTCACATATATTTGTGTGCTGCGCTCAGGAGTTGAAAAATGTGTGTCACACGTATGTGTGTGCCATCGCCAGAATGAAAAAATAACTTACGCACACACATACGTGTGACGTGGCACCCAAAGTGTTTATTAATGAGTCTTCGTTCCTCCCTCACCTGTTGCAGTACTTCCTCATTACTGTGGTGTTCCCTCCAGCTTATCTTTAGCATTCTTCTCCAAATCCACATTTCAAAACTTTCCAGGAGTTTCTTTTCAGTTGTTTTCAGTGTCCATGTTTCTGCTCCATACAGTACCACACTCCATATCAAGGTTTTTACTAACCTTTTCTTCAGCTTCAAGTTGAATTTACCTGGAAGTAGTCTTCTCTGTCTCTCAAAAGCTACCTCACCCATACCAATTCTAGATCTTGCTTCCTTATTACAATCTCAATTGTTGGTTATTAAACTTCCCAGATATTTAAACTGCTCAGCTTCTAAGGTCCAATTTCCTATTGTTACGTTCATTTGTGCTCCTTTCCTTCTTGCAATTTTCATTACCTTTGTCTTGGTCTCATTAATTCTCATTCTGAATTCTTCTGCCATTGTTGTCAAGCTATTGACCATTCTTTGCAGTCCTTCCTCAGTACTACAAACAAATGTCTTGTCATCTGTGTGCATAATAATAAATGTTAAAAAGAACAGGAATAACACATGGGAAATTCTTTCATCAAACAAGTGCCCTCAGGATGACAGTATTTTCATCAAACTTTGAGGCTTGATAAAATACTTTGTGGGGAACTGATTCCTTGAAAATAATTTAATTGAAGTGGGTGGCACCATCTATTGGAGGATATGTTAATTAAATACCAGTTCAGTTACTTTCATAAACCAAGTGTAATTACAGGCATATCAATTTTATGTTAATCAGGAGCAACATATTAACAGGAACTTCAGTTTTAAGATTAAATACATTTAAAATAAATATACCTTAATTCAGTGATATTCAAATCAATGCCACTGAAGATTCAAATTTTGTGAGCTGCCACATTACCCACTCAGACATTAAGATACAATGAGAGAGTTCTTATATATACACTCTTTCACATTGGTTTCAGCATATAGGCCTATATATATAGCTGCCACTAAATATTTTTTGTTTTTTAACTTTGAATTTTTAACACCAAATTTTTTTTTATTATTTTTGTCTTGTTCTTTTTAAGGTTTATTATTTTACACACAAACAAGGTTTGCCTTCTTGCAGGATCCATTTTCAGAGTAGTTTATGATTTTGGTAGGCAACAACTTTTTGTTTTGAACACAAATTTTGCACAAAATTATTGCTCATCTTCCCTTTTGAACAGAAGTTTTTAAGCCAATGAAAATTTAACATTTACTTTGAGCTTACAAACCACTTGCATTTGAAGTGCAGCTTCACAAATTTGGTTTCGCTGGTTATGGATGTGAAGCTCAATAATTTTATGGCTGGTATTTTTGTAAATTTATGGACTTACTTTTCCTTGATTTCACAAAAGCGTATAAAATTTTGTACAATTGTGATTTGACTAGATCATTGGTATTTGACCTGGGAGTAACTACCCTGTGGGAGGTAATTCAGCCTTTTTTGGCTGAATGATATTTTGGTCACAAACTTTTCTCTTGACTATTTTGTAGTGGACAAATTTGTTCAGTGTTTACATAAATTATTTGTGACAGTGTCCTCTATCTTTTGGTGTAAAGTGCATGTGGTGTAGTTTCTTCTGAAAAAGTTGTACCATTCAGAAGAACCATCTGTGAAGTGCTAGTTGGGTTAAAAAAAGATTTGTCCATGCACTACCATGCAGACACATTTTTTTTTACATATTTTACAAAAAATATCTTTTATTCACGAAAGTGTCTATTTCTTACAAATATCCAAGGTGCTACCATTTACTGCATTATATGGCATGTAGCTTTATATGGAATGGTATTAAACATTCATTCTTTATGATACCATTGGTTTTCACAGTGTCTTGAGTGCCTCCCAATAAAAGAACCTGGTACTTATGTACGGTATGTATTATCAGGACTTCCAAACTGTTTATTATGTATTTTTGCTCTTGTCATTTTCGTTTAAACTAACAAAAATATCACAACTTAACCTAACCAATCATCAAGGGCATTCAGTTGACCTAACTGGGCACAACAAAATAAAATGGAAAATGCCCTGTTAAATCAACTGAACGCCCAGTTAGGTCAACGGTACACCCTTGATGATTGGTTAGATTAAGTTGTGATATTTTCATTAGTTTAAATGAAAATGTCGAGAGCAAAAATACATAATAAACAGTTTGGTTTTCACAGTGTCTTGAGTGCCTCCCAATAAAAGAACCTGGTACTTATGTATGTATTATCAGGACTACCAAACTGTTTATTATGTATTTTTGCTCTTGTCATTTTTGTTTAAACTAACAAAAATATCACAACTTAACCTAACCAATCATCAAGGGCATTCAGTTGACCTAACTGGGCACAACAAAATAAAATGGAAAATGCCCTGTTAAATCAACTGAACGCCCAGTTAGGTCAACGGTACACCCTTGATGATTGGTTAGATTAAGTTGTGATATTTTCATTAGTTTAAATGAAAATGTCGAGAGCAAAAATACATAATAAACAGTTTGGTAGTCCCGATAATACGTAAGTACTAAGAACCCTATTCCATCATGGAGTGCCCAACATACTTCACATGTTTTATACACTGCATGGTACAATAACTTTTTTATGGTTTCTTTCCTTACGGTAATTTTTTTTTTAATGCTGTGGAAATGATACAATAGAACTGGAACATTATTATCCAAGATGCCATAAATTGAGTCAGTGGCATGAGGAGTGGCTGCTGTATTGCTGCAAAAGGGAGACATGCAGAATATGAGATTATAGCTTTCATTTATAGTCCAACTTTTTAGTAATAATTGTTTACTTTTATTATTAAGTTACAAATTAATAAAGTTCTACTTTTTGCAGTTCTATTATTTTCCAGTCATTGCAAATGTATATGTATAAATTCTAAAATATTTGCACTTCCAGTCTGAAATATGTTCAACCAAATTGTGCAGTCAAGATAACTGAGTTAGGCCTTGCTCTGTTTGTGCATTGGTATAGGGGACCTAATTAAACTTTCATATTTGGTAGTTAACTAAAAACAAGTTAAGCTAGTTTTGGCTAAGTTTTGGGGAAATATATTAATCTAGGGACTAGACCAAACAAAGGCTGGAAGGTGCAGGCCAAGCCAGTTTACAATCACTTTCCCCTGTTGCCAACTTGCTCCATCCAGCTTGCCAAAATTCTACCTACCAACTCACCCCAAGCCACACACTACCAACTCTCCCCATATCAACAAATATCAAAATTCTCTCTTTTTACACAGGGAGGGATGGTACTGGAGGCTAAATGTATGCATCAAGAAGGGGGATCTACCTTTTTACCTCCTACTCCAGCTTCTACATGAAGCTAAGCTAATAGAATTGCAGGTTAGATTAGTGAAAGAATTTAAATTCTAAATCTAATCTAAATAAAAATGCTATTCTTATTTAAAATATTTTTATTTAATTTGTTTTATTTTAATCACTGGTTGTTATTAATAGAATATCTTGATTGGTTATTTTCCTGTGTAAAGGGAAGATTACTCTTTTAAAAATGCCTGCCCCCTTTTCATAAAGGTAGGTGGGGAAACTGGAAATGAGGTGAGTTGGCAGGAGGGGAAAGTTGAAAATGAGGTGCATTAGTGCATGGGGTGAATTGGAAGTATGAAGGCAGTGTGATTGGATACCACCTAGTCTAGTCAACCATCCAGATAAATCTTGAGTTTGCAGGTGAAAAAGTAAATTTCAGATGAAATAGGGAGAAGTGTGTCTTTGGATCTGTCCCTGAGCTTCTTCCTTGTACTTTATACTACTACTAATAATAATAATTAATAATAATAATAATAATAAAAAATAATAATGATAAGCGCAATTTAATTTAATTTTAGTGGGATTTTGAGAGGTTACATATTTTAGGTTTGGAACAGGAATTCCACAAACTGACTTATTTATGCATATGCAAGAAAAATATCTTTTGGCAAGTGAGAGTTGCTTATATATTTGTTTAAAAAAAAAAAAAAAAAATACTGTTTAAAACATTTGGTTAAAAAATAAATTTAGAACTGATGAGACTCAGCCCCAATAATAATTTCCTCAATAATAAAGTTTGTGCATTGTTTGAAGTTATTTTTATGCTACAGATTTGTTTATGCAGCATAATTTATATACCCTATGAATTAAAAACTGATGTAGGTGCTTCATTGATATGTATCGTAATTATGCTGTCATGATAGCAAATTCACTTTTATTTTATAAAAATGAAGGTAATATGAATACATTAAAATATTTATTTTCAAGTTGAACTAATTTATAAGTTTTAAATTCCAGTAATGTTTAGGATCTAGTTTAATTTCAGTATGGGAAATGATATTTCCACTGAAATATTTTAATTTGAGTTTGCATCATATATATTAAATAAATTAAGAGCTTCCAGTAAGATCTGTCTCCTTATATTTAGTAATAATAATAATAAAATAATAATAATTAAGTAAAAGCCAATAAAAGAATAAGCATAAACTTAAATAATTGATGGAAAAAATTTGTTACAGATTCTTTATCAAGAATGGTCATTCAATTATGGTGTGCCCAGTACTGAGCATAGTCATGCAGAATTAAATATTATAGATTTAGTTATAATGAACATGTAGCCAAGAAAATAGAATAAAATAGTGTGTTAAAGCAGTATAAATTGTCTAACCTAAGAGAAAATTAGACTGATGTCTGAAATGTTTGGTAGAGATTTTGAGGAGGCTATTTGTAATTGATTGTAGTCGTTATCGTAAGTTTATTCATTCACAATTTATATTATATTAATTTGAAGATTTTTATTTTATAAGCATCTAATTTCTAATCATATTAAATATGTACAATTAAAAACTTTTCTTTTCTGTTTTGTAAGAGGCTGGGTGGGTGTTTCATAAGACATTTGTTGACGCTAAATTTATTTAATATGACATTGAAATGTTTTGTTGACATGTCATTTATTCATAATGCAAGGAAAAATTATTTCTCCGCATTATAGTAATGTAATGAGTGATGACTGGGTTGTTTAACTTCATTTGCAATGTTTAAGGTCAAATGAAGAAAGAGACCTACAATTTTGTGGGATCTGAACCATGAGTTGCTACCATAATCCGGATGTGGAGGATGGTTGATGGGATGGTTGATGGGATGGTTGATGGGATGGTTGATGGGATGGTTGATGGGATGGTTGATGGGATGGTTGATGGGATGGTTGATGGGATGGTTGATGGGATGGTTGATGGGATGGTTGATGGGATGGTTGATGGGATGGTTGATGGGATGGTTGATGGGATGGTTGATGGGATGGTTGATGGGATGGTTGATGGGAAGTGGTGGTATATTTATATCCTATTATGATGAAAGGTCTGAATGTTTGACTGTGTGTGTAGTGTTGAGAACTGTTTTAAGTATGACTAAATATTTGTCTTCATTAATACTGTGATAGTTATATATGATGATCACCTTAGATGAAATAATTTGATGATTGACCTTCATGCTGTGAAATGTTGAATTTGATAAGCGGTGAAGATCAACCTTACTGAGATGAAACTTGTGAGGGTAGCCTAGTGATAAAGTTCTTGGCTATGTTCAAATCAAGGCTGAGGTTTCACATTTCAGTGATTAAGTTGCTTCTCTGTCTCTGTTTTCTTGGTGGAATAGTGATTTGAATCCTTTAACAATCTGTAGGTCACCTTCATTGTACAACTTTAGCCATTATGAAGGAAGCTAAGAAACCCAAACATTATTATGATTATTATTATTATTATTGGGATGGAATTGCATGATAGATGCCTTCACTGTAATTTTGAAAAGGGTACTGTATCATTTATCTTTATTACAGACATGTCTGACATATTTGTAAAATGCATATACTTTTTTAGTGTTGGGTATAAATATTGCATATCTGACCGCTATTTCTGACCGCTATTTCTGACCGCTATTTCTGACCGCTATTTCTGACCGCTGTTTCTGACCGCTGTTTCTGACCGCTGTTTCTGACCGCTGTTTCTGACCGCTGTTTCTGACCGCTGTTTCTGACTGCTGTTTCTGACTGCTGTTTCTGACTGCTGTTTCTGACCGCTATTTCTGACCGCTATTTCTGACCAGGACCTTTAGAAGTACTGTATCTTAATATTTGATGGATGTTTGAGAAGTCTTAAGTTTATTATATACTGTACTATTCTTATTAAGTGGTTAGTAATTTTATTATAATTTTGTGACCATAGTCTGTTTTATCACTAAACAAAATTTAATATAAGAAGTTTAATAAACTAGAAAATAACTGAAATATATGGTATACAAAAAGCATTATTGGCTCAGATAATGCACTTTACTTAATTTGCTTTTGCACTGTTAAAGGGAATGCATTGTATGAATGAAATATAATTCTTATTACATAAATATACTAAACCTGAATGTAGTCAGTGTTTAGTATAACCATTGGCCTGACTAAGCCTAAGATTTTGGGAATACAAGCCAGTTTGTACTTGCATAAAAGTCATATTAATTTCAAAAAACTTTATACATTTTACTTCACTGCAACATAACTTTATACTATATCATAGTAAATTTATACTATAATAGAAAATTATTGAAATCCATACTGACATTACAGTTATGGATATGGTACATCATGAAGAGAAATCTATTACCAGTATATATATATACATATATATATATATATATATATATAATGTGTGTGCACCTCATTAACCTCATTTAAGTTCATGTGTTTGTCTCTCTTCACACGAAAGTCTGGCTTGGTGGAGGAGTGAGTTGCTCTTGCACTCTCCACAGCACATAGCCAGGTACAGTTGGCGCATCTGGTACCATCCTGAGCCAGGCATCTAGTCTTCTCTTGAAGACTTAAACTTTAACCCTTGTAACGTTTATGAGGTCCTTTGGAAGCTGGTTAAAAAGTCTTGGCCCCCTGACAACTGAGCTATTTTCCTTCATTGTTGAGGAGGTCCCTTGTCAGGCCTTTAATTTGGGAACACTACACATTCTGCCTTTCCTATTTTCCAGTATTGTTTGGATGGTAAAAGTTACAGAGGGTAAATTGTTTGTTTTGAAAGAATGATTTATCAGCAGAGGTATAACCTTAAAATGGGGAACAAGAATAACTGATGAAACAGATGTGAATTGATCCATAAAATTGGTATATATAATTTGCAAGACTACTTTCCTAATACAAAAAAGATTTTTCACTCCTTTTGTAGTTATTGTTTTGGTCATTTCAACTAAAATTGACGAATTTTACTTTTAACATTTTAAAAGTTTGCTTAAAAATTATAGGGTTTGTAAGGGGGAGAATATAGGATTTTGTATATATCCATTAGGGCATTCTGCGGCTATAGGGGTGATGTACAAAGTTTGGAATTCAATACCACTCACATGTTTAATCAAGTCCATTTATTAACTGAACAGCACAAACAAAATTTTATTCAATTTGAGTAATATTTACTGGTCCCCCAAGAGTCTCCTTCAAGTCTTATTGGGGAGATTATGGAATCAGCTGAACAAAAAATGTACTTCCGTAACTTACATCCAAAACAATTAACAGAAACCTTAGTCTTTTCAACACATTAAGAAAACAATGAAAAATTTACCAACATATCCATAGGGATCATATGTAATGGGACTTCTTTGCACTGGGCATGGTCTTCCGATGATGCTCGATCACTTGGAATGCTAATTTTTTCTCGTCTTTGTGCTGGGTGATCGAGCTGTTGAAGTCAATTGCGAGCTTCACCGCTCACTCAGCGCAGTCATTGATGACCCGAATGGCCCTAACTCTCTCCTTCATTGCCACCAGGTCCTCCAGGTAGTGGGGAACTTTGAGTCCCATGCATTTGAAGAAGTTAGCAGTCCGTTTAGTCATGAAGTCTGGGATAGTGAGTAGATACGGCAATTTCATGCACTTTGACTCGAATTTTCTTAGCCCCTTCTTGCGCGCAGGGACCTACCTCATGGAGATTTTTAAGCATATGCTTTTCCAAATTCTCTACCTTATCCGAGAAAAAGGCGAGACCAACAAGGTCTTCACTGAGGTACCAGAGGTGGTTCTGAGCCTTGGCTATCGCAATGGTTGCAACTGCCTCGTCTTGGTCTTGTATCCTTCAAGCTGTCGGAGGAGCTCGATGTCATTTCGAGGAGCATCGACGCCACTGGGTGCCTCAAACCACGCTCGAAGGTAAATCGTAGTGGAGAATACGTTGATGCATCGCAGCGCCTTCTCTTCCGATGGCATTAGGGAAAACTGCCTCCGAAACAAGATCATCTTGAGGGAATAAATTCCTTTTGCCATCCACCTAGCTCGGTGGAATGCTCCGGGATAGCGGAAGAGACTCTTCTTCTGCTTCCTTGGAGGGACGGTTGCCCCAAGAAGAGAAGCGCCAGCTCCATGTATTCTTGGTAATCATCCTGGTCCTGCTTCTGACTAAGTCTGGCACTGATGAATTCAATAACACTGGTCCAGTTATCAGAGACAAAAGTCTGCAAGGGGTCAGGGTCTTGCGGGTCATCTTCAAAGGGATGGTAGCTGCCCTGGTCAATGAAGCTCCAGTAATCCCTGAAGCGAGCAAACAAAGGAATGTTCAGGCCAGAGGAAGAAAAGAACTTGTCGAAGACTGCAGTGACCAACTCATGAGTGTGGTGGTGGCAAGCGAAGAAGATGAGTGGACGCTGCAAGCCTTCTTCAATTGTGACACATGCTCCTGTGTGGAGACCTGTATTTGCCGCCATTGTGTCACAACATATTCCTGCAATGAATGGTTTCACCTTCGGCCAATTGTCCAGCACGGTGAGTATGGTATCTCCCATTGCTCTTCCAGTTCCTGATGCAATTTTTGGAATGGCCAGCAGCTTTTCGAAGCCTTCTCCTGATACAACGATGGGTAAGCGATCCGACTTACCGCCTCGTTCGTCGGGAAGGATCTTCCCATCGAAGTGGAGAATGCACGGCTTCTGGGGGTCAAAGTTGGTCTTAATGTCCTTGGCAATTCTGTGTCATGTTTTGGTTCTGGCACCATGAATGGAGGTCACTGAGAGCGTCAATTCTCGCACATTCACCCCAGCTGCTAACAGGGCAGGAGTGACGATGTGTATGGCTTTTTGCACGCTTGTATTTGTCCGGTCAAGGGCCGCGACGAACTGGGGGTCATCGATAACCCGGCGAGGGTCCATCATCATGGCTTTTGGCTGAGAGCCACATTGGCGGAGGCAGTGGCTGACCTGAGTGAATTCCTCTCCCGAAGACTTGGTGGAGCTGGATGAGCTGCCAGTCAATTCTGCATCTGCCTCTGCATGCTCCGGCTCCTGTATTCGTTTCATTTCCTCCTTAGACTTGTGTCGTCATCGCTCCTCGTTCTCCTGCTTCATTGCCTTGGCCTTGGATGCTTTGGCAAATGCAACGTCTTCTGGGCCAATGACCATCTTTCTCATTGTCCATTGGTCTTTAAGGAAGTCGCAGTCCTCTTTATTTGTCTTCGAAGATCCAGCTTCAGAGTGAGCAACATTAAACAAGGTCTCCATGTCCAACAAGAACTGTTGTTCATGAGCTCGCTGTGTTTCCATTCATCGATCCTTGTGATTAGACAACTTCACGTACCTCTCGTGAAGCTTTTTGAGCTTGGCAACAATGTATGGCTTGTGGGATGTCTTCAACGATGCTTTTGTCCACACCTCCATGAGTTCTTCGGCCACATCACTACATGCTCTTGGAAGGCTTTGCTTCGTGACTTGTTGGATGAAAAACAGACGCTTTCCAACTTCACCCATGGTGGGAAGCTGTCTCATGGAAGAGAAATCCTCCCTGAGGTGCCCGAGAAACCACAAACTCGCTTGCGTGTTGTTGCCATCTGTGAAACAAATAAGACTCATTAGTAGTGGTACAACACGTCAGACTGATAACACAGTTTGTAGGCAGGCAGCAGATGCCCACCTAGTGGGGATGGGTTGATGAACGGAAAGTGGTTGTGTATGTGTTTGGGGACGAGTAGTGCTAGTCATGTGGTCGTGTCGATTGTGTGCTCGTGTCAATACACTCGCTGTTTCAACACTCTACAAGTTGACCCAAACTTACAAGGGGCTTGGGGGAGTGGAAGGAATGAGACTATCAAGACCACTTTTTGTGTGGTTTCTTTTTAGTACAAATGGATCCAGTTTAGCAGATGTGCGTTGCTGGATTTCGAACTTCGTGTTTTCAGAATGCCCTAATATCCATAGGTCACTTTTTAATGTTTATGTATCCCTTCATTTCTACGTCTACTTTTCACCTTTTACAGAGTTGGTCTTCCATATTAGCTCCCCACTAAGTACTTGTGGGCAGGGCAAACTAGAGAACCCATCTGGATTTAACTCTGGAAACAGTTTTTCCTATTGTAGAAATACAATTCTGCTGGCCAGCCAGAAAGTACATACAAAGTTAGTAGACTGGAAGGCAGGAGATGATGCTGTACTCAAAGATCTTTTCCCAAGCCAGTACACTGGACATCAAGTGAGCAAGGACCATTCACAAAAATGTCAAGCTGGAATAGCAAGACCACCACAGTGCATTCAAGCGATGGAAAGCAAACAGTATATGCTGGAATATTAAGGACTGGGTGCAAGAAAAAAGGTGTTCAGGCAGAAAAGGAAGAGAAAGGACTTCAGGATAAACAAGAATGAATAGGAATAAGCACAGTACAGGCAAGACCTATGCTACTGAAAATTAATTCAAGAATTTTTCCTTGACTTGAAAATATCACCAATTTTAGTAAACCTTATTCCAGTGTACAACTTTTTATCTAGTCTTACTCCTTGTGATGATCAAATGTGGACTAATCTCCCAATCATGTACCATGACTGATATTTAATGATTTTATAGAAAGCAAACTACAAATTTAGGTTCTTCCATTTTATTTACAATTTGATTTAACAGAACAACTTAAAACCTCCTATTTCTAGACTTGAACAAAAAATCTTAAGTAATTATTTACAATTTATTCTGGAGGTTCTAGACAATAAGAAGCTTTAATTTGAAATGATGATGGGGTTAGTGAGGTTAGTTATGATAATGAGCATATAAAGATAATTTATGTAGAAAACACTAGAATTCTAAATAACTTTATCTTAAACTTTGGAGGGTCTTAACTTTATAGATTTCAACAGTATTGTATTTACTGGAATTCTTCTTGCTTGTTTATTTCTCAATTTATCCCGACAAGACAATGTGTATAGGCACTTAATGAATTCACATGCAATAGTTTAATTAAAGGTTTATTAGCCAAAGTTGCAAGAAAAGGGTACACACTGCCAATGCTTCAAGAAATTTGGACTCATGCACCACACTGGATTGTCTTCATATGTAGAAGGAGCACTTTAGTTCTGGATCCTTAGTGCTAAGCTTCAAAAAACATACCTTCTGGCTTTAGTAATGGACTATGATCTCGCATTTTCTTGAGTTCAACAGGAACTATCAGAGCTAAATACTGGACTAGGTTTTAACACCAGCCCAGAGCTGTTTCTAGTAGGATGCCATATTAAACTGCATTAATTACAGTATCTGCCTATGCTTGATTAGATTGACTTACTGAACACTCCTAACTGGAGGCTGCTTTCTGTATACAAGTACAAACAAAACAAAAAAACTTATGCTTAACCTTGTTCAGTTTAAACTTAAATACTAAACACAAGATTCCAGTATCACTTAAAAGGTTTCACATTTAATCACTGCACCGATTACATGTATGTTAATACTAAATGATGGATTCTTCATTCAATTTATTCTTGAACTGGAGAACAATTGAAAGTGAGGGAGACCAAGTTGTATGGCTGGAACTGGATTTCTGCAAGCAACAAGGCAGGTGTCACATTAAAAAATGGGGCTGGAAGACACTGGTCAGCTTGATAAACTTGATGAAAAGACCATTCATGAAAACTTCACCTATAGTTGAGTGTTGGACCAGCCCCAACAGACACCTGACTGGAACTCAGCAGGCTTCTCTCGACAAGACAGTTCCTCCTCCAAAAAAAAATCTGTCAATTCTTCTTTTCATTGAGAATTCTGTGAGCCATTTCTAATGTCCCACTTGAACTAGAATATAATCACTTTCTTGATGACACACAATCATACTTTAATCATCATAATTTTGATACTCTCCATAGTTTCTATTATTTCACTGGTTATTACTTGTCTTTGACTCTCCAGAAAGTCATATATTCTTAAACCTAACTGAATATATACATACATGTGCCATTTGGCAGGTGACATTTATATGATAATGAAAAGTGAAGATATTTACAGATGATGCAAATTAATATTGCAAGTTTTGGAGAGAGTCCTATTGTCTGAGGCTCAATTATTTCTTGATTACTTAACTCCTGAAACCTTGTCAAAAGAATAACCTTTCCCTTACAGATTTTATTTACTTTGACTCATAAAAACTAACTTATTGCATTGCCTGATGAAGTATACATTTCCCAAAACCTGTCAGTAAGTGTTACAGACTGGAATGTCACTGCTTGCATTCTAGAACCTGGGCCTGCACATGTGGAAGATCCATAACTCCTCCCCTGGCACGAGTTCTTGGAGGGGAAACTATGCTTGATGCTGTTAATGCTTCCTGGACAGCTCTCCTTGAAAGCTTATGTTTAATCTCTCAAAACCTTTCTCTAGATCATCTTCTATTCTGCTTAATAAGCTCCCTAGTTTCAACAATTATATTTTTACATGGAGATAAACTCTGTTGTAAAGGACTAGAATCAAAACATTAAAAGGCACTTGAGAGACTTGCAGCTTGGGTCTCTAAAAGATCAAAAACCTCCTCTTGGTCTTCCTATAAGTAGTCAATTGTAGAGTTAAGAACAGCAACTACTGGAGAAAGTTCATGCCTTGAATGTTCTCCTCTATCTACAACCTCTGAACTGCTAGATTCTTGATCAGGCACAGGAGACTCTGAGTCAGCTGGAATAGACTTGGACATCTGGTTATCAGAATCAATTTCCTGAACTTGATCCTGTGCCACATCATCTAAATTGTCAACAATGGGTTCAAACTCAGTAACTGGAAAACTTCCTTCTGGAGTTATTTCACTAAGTTCCAGTGGGCAATTATCCCATTCCAAAGATTGTCTAGAAATATTTGAATTCCAATTATCACTTGAAGAGTCCAATAAATCCTTAAAGGTAACTTTACCAAGAGGTTTAACTGGACCAACTAAACATGCTGATTTTAAAATAGATTTTAACTGGGGAATAAACCAGTACTCATCATCTTCCATGTCTGAGTCAATGTCCCTGTCACTAAGACTAGAACTGGACAAATCCTGAAGCTGAACAATTCACTAGAACTGGAATATGACAACACTGATTCATTATCTGAATTGTCCGAGGATTCATCATCTGACTTACTAGATGAATCAAACAACACAGCCCAAGTATTAACTGGAGCACAGACTGGATTGTTGACTACTGGTTCTTGATCTGGATAACCACTAGATTTTATATTTGAAATTAGCTCTGGATTTACTAGCTTAGAATAGCTAGGATGTGATTTTATATACTGTGGGGGTTCTTTCCACCCCTTAAGTTGGGTGTGATGAACTCGAATTTCCTGGTTGTTAGTTTGTCCAAGTGGTGAAAGAACATAAGTAACACCATTTGGTTCCACCCTTAATACCTTGAAAGGACCTTCATACCTATCCCTGAATTTGTTGGATGCTGGATACCCTTTAAGAATGGCTTTCTTGACAACTAATTGTCCTTTCTGGAAAGAACAAAAGTTAGGATGACCTGGAGTCCATTGTTCTTGAGTTTGAACTGGGATGATGGGTAAGACTGGTTCAGGATGTTTTTCACTTAACAAGAACTTGGCAGGAGACATCCCAAGTTCAGAATGAATAGTTGTGTTATATGTCATTATAGCTCTTGTTAAAGACAGGTCCCAGGAACCTGGACTTTGTGTCACATTCCTTAGGAATTCACTGATGGTCCTATTAACTCATTCTACTGCCCCATTACTTGAAGGTTTGTGGGGTAGTGAATACATGGTGGATACCATACTCTTGTAAGACTAATTCAAATTCTTGATTTTGGAACTCTGGACCATTGTCTGTAAGTAAGCAATATGGCTTCCTAGGCAAAGCAGGCAATACTCTATGCTCAAAAGTGCTAGCTACTGTTCTAGAAGTTTTATTCCCAATAGGAATGGCAACCACCCACTTTGTTGAAAAGTGGTCTACAACCACTAAACACCCAATATGACCTCTTGAGATACATGGAAACTGGACTAGATCTACTGCTATCAACTCAAATGGTGATTGGGTTACAATCCTTAGCATGGGAGGTGCCATTACTTGAGCTGAAACTTTGGTCAATTTACACTGAGAGCATGAAGCTACATCACCACCTTATATAAAGAAGGGTGAAATACCTGACTAGAGAGAAAGTCTATAACCTGCCTACCTATATGTGCCATTTCTAAATGAATAGTTATAGCTACCTTAACCATAAATGGAAATGGGACTAGAACTTTTGAAATCTCCCTATCTGGATTATTCCAGATGAATAAATCATCTTCCACTGTAATTTCTTGAATATATCGCTTAAACCTTTCCAAATGTTTAGGATAATGACTCTTTGGAGTTCCTCGATTAATATGGTACTTGAGAGTAGAATCATTCTTTTGCAAGGAGATAATCTTGAAATCATCAAACAAAGGTTGACATTTGGCAGTTCCCACTACCATGCATTCTGAAATAATGTCCTCATCATGAGGGAACTGGAATATTGGTAAGGGCTTTAAAACCTCACTCACTTTACCTTGGTACTGAAGATAGTTTCTCAAAAAATCTAACTCCAAAGGAGCAAGTGACAAGAAATTTACACCTAGAACAAAACAGTATGGAAGTGAGTTATCTGCAACTATGGCAAAGGGATGGTTTTGGATAACCACTTCAGAACCAATGGATACTGGGAGCTTGATATACTTAGTTACCATAGTCTGTTTAGCTCCAATACCCTGGACTTGAACCATTAATTCACTAGAATCCTTATCTTCTGGAGACACCAGCTCTTTCCAGGCAAAATCAGAAATGAGGCTAATTTCTGCACCTGAATCTAACAAGCCACAAAATGTCTTTCCTTGACACTTTACTGGAACTACTGAACTAGACAAGGATGAGTGGGCACAACTGAAACAAACCCCAAACTCTAGTGGCTGTAGATTCATTTCTTCATCTGCCTCAAATATTTCTGACTGGAAGTATACAGAATCTTGAACAGGTTCTGTAGTTGGATACTCACTAGTGTACTACTATACTTCTAGATACTCAGTTATATGTAAATTACATTTCTTGAACTTTTTTGTCTCAATTAACAGGTTATAATGAACTCCACTTAGACATTGTAGATGAACTTGTTCTCTAGACTCCTCATCAACTCTTCTCCCACACTGGTAAATCAGTGGTTTGTTCATGCCAAAATGCACTAAAACATCAACATGATACAAGTTACAAAATGCACTAAAACATCAACATGATACAAGTTATAAAATGCCAATAACACCCCTGGAGAAGTAACCTGACCTGGAAGTTTCATTAAATTTAACCTTTTCTTTACTGTGGCATTCATCTTGATGCCATATTTAGCTGGATTTTGAATAATTGCCTCAACAAGCTGCTGTTGCAACTGTAAACAAGAATCAGAGGAATTCCTTTCTAGGCAAATTTTCAAGGCATTCCACAAACATTCCACCATGGCATAACCACCATCATCAGGCTTGAAATGAATCAACAATCCCTTGGGCAGGGTTTCTGGATTTCTGTTGTCAGTTTGTTCAATGGTGTGGCAAGTTCCCTTGAAAGGGCATCTGCTGCTAGATTATCCTTACCGGGAGTATCCCTCAATTCAAAATCAAAATCAGCTATATCTTTGAGAGTTCTAGTAAGGCTATGATTGACCAACCTCATGTTATGTAAATACTGGAGAGCTTGATGATCACTGTTTAGAATGAAAGGAACCCCATACAAAAAAGCTCTAAAAGTTTTGACTCCCCAACACATAGCAGCTAATTCTCATTCTGTTACTGGATATACTCTTTGGGGTTTAGAAAATGTCATTGAGGTGTATGCTATAACACAGACTTGATCATTCTGTTCTTGAGTTGAACAAGCTCCTGCACCAATGCCAGATGCATCAACCCAGAGGTTGATTTTTTCTGCATTCTCACTATAATCTGGAAAAGACAGATCAATTTCTTTTTGCATTTCTGCCTTATTATCTCTTTGAAGCATGGTGGGATATCTGATATACCACCTTTTTTGTATCATTTTGTTGCATGGTAGGTCAATCAGTAACCCACGTTTACAAATATTTTGAACCTCACTGGCTGTGCTTCAAAAAGGTAAGGGCCTCAAAAGCTTGCTCTATTTCTGGAGTCCACTGAAGTAAAGAAGAACTAGGCCAACCTGTAATTTCTGAGAGAGGTTTAGCAACACTTGAACAATGTGGAAGAAACTTCTTCTGGAGATTCACCAAACCAAGGAACACACTAAGTTCTCGAATATTGTTGGGCTGATGCAGATTTGGGTGGTCCACCATTTGAATTATAGTATAGTCTAGGATTCTTGCTATACCTTCTCTGCATTCTACCTTGATTTCCATTTTGATTCTTTAGCCAATTATTATTATTATGGTTTCCTTCATCCTGTTGATTTTCCCCTAGAACTGGATCCTGGGATACTTGCACTGGAAACATCAATGGTTTGATTTAATTGTTTCCTTGAAGTCTCTGCAGCCTCCATAGCAATAATATCCAGAATATGCGACCAACCAACCTTCTTGCCATGCAAGGTTTTACTTCCCATTATTACTCTGGACAACTGCTGGGACATAGCTAGAGGAATTATTTCTAGAAATTTCTGCTAAAACTCTACAAGTTTCAATACTCTTACTTGGAAAAGCATGTCTAGCCAGAGTTTCTAAATGTACTGCAAACACATCTAGAGATTCACCAACATTCAACTTAGCACTATTAAAGTCAGCTAGCCTGCCAGCAGTCACGTTTCTCTTGACTCTATGATACCACTTGAACAGCCTATGTTTCATCTCATCATACTCAACTCCACAGCCTCCATATGCATTATACACGTCCTTGATTTTGCCTTTCAGTAATTTCCATAGAGTATCTATCCAATCCCTATGCTCACATAAAAAATGGGCAGCACAGTGATGTTCAAAAGCCTCTAAATACTTCGCTAATGATATACCTGACTCAATATCATATTCATCTAGATCTGGAGTTTCTCTGGCCATGTTAACAGGAGCAGGAGGGGTTATGCCAGTAGCTCTTGTGGGGGCTTGAACAATGGAATCATCAGAGTCATCTGATGACTCGGAATCAGGAAGTGAGTCACTTCTGGATGTCCTTTCATGTTCTGGAACTGGTGATGAGGTTCTAGATGGTTTGACCTCCCCCTTGGGCCTCCCTTGACTTCCTCCTTCAGGCAGCCTTTGTGTTCTTTCAATCTGGTCTACCTTTTGTTGCCAATACATATTCTTAAGGTGAAGCTCATCATTTTCATTAGCCAGGCAATCAATCTCCTCCTTCAATTCATTAAACTTGACCTTCCATTCTTGATATAATTTTTTCATAGCTTCAACTTGTTCTGTAAGTAGGATCTTTAACTGAAGAATCTGCTCTTGTAAATCTTGACTCTCTGCCATGATCATTGATTAACTTTCAGGCTCAGCCAGCAAAAGTGGTTTCCCACATTGGGGCACCAAAAATAATGTGGGAAAACTAGAGAACCCATCTGGATTTAACTCTGGAAACAGTGCTTCCTATTGTAGGAATCCAATTCTACTGGCCAACCACAAAGTACATACAAAGTTAATAGACTGGAAGACAAGAGATGAAGCTGGACTCAAAGATCTTTTCCCAAGCAGTACCCTACACTGGACAACAAGTGAGCAAGGACCATTCACAAAAATGTCAAGCAGGAAGAGCAAGACCACCACAATGCATTCAAGCGATGGAAAGCAAACAGTATATGCTGGAATGTTAAGGACTGGGTGCAAGAAAAAAGGTGTTCAGGCAGAAAAGGAAGAGAAAGGACTTCAGGATAAACAAGAATGAATAGGAATAAGCACAGTACAGGCAAGACCTATGCTACTGAAAATTAATTCAAGAATTTTTCCTTGACTTGAAAAATCACCAATTTTAGTAAACCTTATTCCAGTGTATGACTTTTTATCTAGTTTTATTCCTTGTGATGATCAAATGTGGACTAATCTCCCAATCATGTACCATGACTGATATTTAATGGTTTTATAGAAAGCAAACTAGAAATTTAGGTTCTTCCATTTTATTTACAATTTGATTTAACAGAACAACTTAAAACCTCCTATTTCTAGACTTGCACAAAAAATCTTAAGTAATTATTTACAATTTATTCTGGAGGTTCTAGACAATAAGAAGCTTTAATTTGAAATGATGATGGGGTTAGTGAGGTTAGTTATGATAATGAGCATATAAAGATAATTTATGTAGAAAACACTAGAATTCTAAATAACTTTATCTTAAACTTTGGAGGGTCTTAACTTTATAGATTTCAACAGTATTGTATTTACTGGAATTCTTCTTGCTTGTTTATTTCTCAATTTATCCCGACAAGACAATGTGTATAGGCACTTAATGAATTCACACGCAATAGCTTAATTAAAGGTTTATTAGCCAAAGTTGCAAGAAAAGGGTACACACTGCCAATGCTTCAAGAAATTTGGACTCGTGCACCACACTGGATTGTCTTCATATGTAGAAGGAGCACTTAAATTCTGGATCCTTAGTGCTAAGCTTCAAAAACATACCTTCTGGCTTTAGCAATGGACTATGATCTTGCCTTTTCTTGAATTCAACAGGGACTGTCAGGTCTAAGTACTGGACTATGTTTTAACACTAGCCCAGAGCTGTTTCTAGTAGGATGCCTTATCAAACTGATTTGAGCACTTTTGCATTAATTACAGTATCTGCCTATGCTTGACTAGATTGACTTACTGAACACTCTTAACTAGAGGCTGTGAAAGCTGAGTGGCTGGAAAGAAAAAAAAAAACAAACATGAATTTAAAACTAAAAAAGACTCAAGAAATGAGAATTGGCAAAACCCTACAACTACACATTCTGCCTTTCCTATTTTCTAGTGTTGTTTGGATGGTAATTGGGTTTAGTTTGAGGTTTTATACCATTTTTTTGATCATTTTCCATATGTAGATTGTGGTGTACCCCTCTCTCCTTTCCAGGGAGTACAGTGTACAGATTTAGTTTACATAGCCTTTCCCAGTAGTTGAGCTCTTTGTAACCATCAATCTTGGCTGTGAAAATGTCTTTGTGTTTCTTCTAGTTTATTAATTTCTTCCTTTTTACATGATGTCAAAACTGAGCAGTAGTCAAGTTTTGAGATGTGTGTGTGTGTGTGTGTGTGCGTGCGTGCAAGGACAGACTGCAAGAAATATCTTAAAAGTTACAGAGGGTAAATTGTTTGTTTTGAAAGGATGATTTATCAGCAGAGGTATAACCTTAGAATGGGGAACAAGAATAACTGATGAAACAGATGTGAATTGATCCATAAAATTGGTATACATAATTTGCAAGACTACTTTCCTAATACAAAAAAGATTTTTCACTCCTTTTGTAGTTATTGTTTTGGTCATTTCAACTAAAATTGACAAATTTTACTTTTAACATTTTAAAAGTTTGCTTAAAAATTATAGGGTTTGTAAGGGGGAGAATATAGGATTTTGTATATATCCATAGGTCACTTTTTAATGTTTATGTATCCCTTCATTTCTACGTCTACTTTTCCCCTTTTACAGAGTTGGTCTTCCATATTAGCTCACCCTCTGATGAGGGCACTGTTGTTGCAAACTGAAATTATTACTTTTGTTTTTTTTAATTGTAGGTATTTAGTTTTAAAAATTTTTTATTTATTATAAATTCATCATCAGCATATTTGTAATTTAAAATATGAAATGATGTAAGTGGAGTATCTACACTCTACAAGCAAATATGAAGCATTATAACTTTGATTGTGGAAAACTGGCTCAGATCTTTTATTCTAATTTTTAATTAATTTTGCTTTTTCCTAAATTTTTATCAATTTTTCATTATTCATTTGACAATATTTGGTCATGTGATAAAGTGGTGCATTTACATTAGCTTGTAAATAAATATTCTGTAACATTTTAAGTTTTGAAGTTGGCTTATGGATTAATCATTTCTATATCTTTCTAGGTTCAATAATGATGATAATGGAGAGGTTTTGACCTTATGAAATAGGAGTTTAATATAAATAATAAATATACAAGAACATGTGTGGTGATTTTATAGTTAAGTGTTAATGTGTAAATTCTGCATTGCTTGTCAGAGATTGTTCAGTAAAATTTAAGGAATTGCTTTAAGACATGGTTTCCCTTCTCAGGTGTATTTGCCAAGCAGAAGCTAGCTAAGAGGCTGCAGTTTGGCCCTCTTCAGGGAGTTTGTGAACAGGAATCAAGAAAACAGCTCAAGGCAGAAGTAGAAATTAGGAACAGGCAAGTAAATACTTTAGTTATTTCTATATCTTTCTAGCTCCTATCTCTAGACTCATTGCATTTGTTGCATCTCCATTTAATTACATTTGATAATGCTTTGAACATTGGAAATTTTTTCTTAAGGTTTTTGAAACCTTAAGAAAAAATTTGAAAAATGTGAAAAATCATGAATTGAAAAGAAATCTGGGGCCCATATGAAGCTAGCTGACAAGTTGTTTGAATTAGTGTAAATAATAGTAAATTGTAAGATTATGTACTAGTTATTTGCTGCAATGCAAATAGATTAAGGATTATTTACACTATATACATTGTTTTATTTCTTTCTCCTTTGTTTTTTATACAGTGGTACAGTTGCAACTTTTGTACAATCACCTGGAGCCACACACCCATTCCTACACTTTTTGACATATCCTCCACAACCATTCAAACACCATTCATGCCAACTTTCCTTTCTTCAGCTTGCATATTGCTCATTCAGCTGCTTCTAATTTGATGTTTTCCACTCCTTAATGTATGCTTCTACATACACTACCAAAACTAACTACATTGATAATACTGGCTTCTTGTTCACGAAAATACTCTTTAAATCTCTCACTTTTCGACATGTACTACAGGCTCTGAAGCACCATTCTACCTCTGTATTTAGTTATCCCATTACATGTACCATCAATTCTTCCTACCTTACCTTCCATTCAAATTTTTTATTATCTGCATACTGCTCATTCAGTTTCCTCTTACTGTCTTCCACTACATAGTATATAGTTGTACATATACAACCAAAACCAACTGCATTCACATTTACCTCCTGTTCAACTCTACCTTATGTACATGATCACTAAAGTACTCTTTAAATATCTTGCATATTTGTGTCCCTGACTAAAAAATTTGGAGGTGCCAAACTGGATTGTGCTTGTCTGTTTGTCCATTCATCTGTTCATCATGCTTTTGTGTCTGGGCTACATTTTTTTGAACTGCTTAACATAAACTGATGAAACTTCACACACACACACACACACACACACACAAATCATGATGGGGTGACATCTCATGAGCAAAATTCAGGTTCCTCCATCAAAGGTCAAAGTCTAATTGGAGCTTTTTGGGTTGAGGCTGTAACTTTTAAACTGCTCAACATAAAGAAACTTCAGACATGGATCATGAATAGAAGGTGTGTTTGAACAAGAATCAGATTCCTGCATCACAGATTAAGGTCACAAATAAAGGTCAAAGGTCAAATGAAGCTTTTTTGTCTTTTGGATGTGTCATGGTCACAAATACATCTAAAGACAAATGGGGTTCATGCCATAACTTTTGAACTACTATACATAAATTCTCGAAACCACACATGTATGGTTCATTATAATATGATGTGTTTTGAACAAGACTCGGCAGGGTCCCTGCATTGGAAGTTGAAGTTGCAAATGGTTTCATGCCATAACTTTTGAATTGTTCTACATAACTTGATGAAACTTCACATTATGAGGCTGAAGTCCCAGTATCAAAAGTCAAAGTCATAGATAGAGGCTAAAGATTGAATGCAGATCCATTCAACATAAATTCCTGGAACTTTGCATAGACATGGATGATCAAAGACAATGTGTTTTGAGGAAGGCTCAGGTCCCTGCATCAGAGATCAAGGTTGCAAATAGAAATTAAATGTCAAATGGAGATACACTGTAATTTTTAAACTATTTAACAGAAAATCATGAAACTCCACACACATGAATCATCACAAGATATGTTGAGAGCAAGACTCAGGTTTTTGCACCAAAGGTCACGGTCACAAATATAGGAGGGGACATCGATATTCCAACATTTTTATTTATGTCCCTGGGCAAAATGTTTGGAGGGGGCCACACTGGATTACACTTGTCTTCAACCAAAAAACCATTGAGGCCATACTAGATTGCACTTGAATAGAATACCCTTTATTAATAATAATAAAGTAAATATATGTTTTCAATTTACAATGACATGAATAATTGTAAAGCTCGACTATTTATTTTATTTAATTTGGCCCTTAAGCTTTAGGCTTTACTGGGCTCTTATTAAAAATAAGCAGCTAGTTGTTATTAATTAATAATAAATAAATAAATAAGTAAATAAGTGTTATTAATAGTTAAAACATGTATTACAATATTATACAATATTAATGGACAATATTAAACAATATTAGTGGACATTAATCCTAGATTTTTGTTTGTATGCCATCATTAATCAGAATTTCAACTTGGTTTTAAATAAATTTACATTCACTATATTTTTTATATCGGCATGTAAGTCATTCCATAGTTTCAATCCAATGAAAATGGGTAGTTTTTGAGATGAAGACATCTAAATTGAGGTATAACAAGCTTTGATCTATTTCTGGTCTGATACGAGTGGATTTCTTAATGAGTTACAAAATATCTGTTTACCCATTGCAAATTAATGACTTTGTTTTTACACTTGTAAATAAAAATAAAATGTGCCAGTTTGGTTATATCATTGAGCTTTAGTAGGTTTAGCTCTTTAAATAATGCACTAGAGTGATCAAGGAAATCAGCATCAGATAATAACCTTATTGCTCATTTTTGGATGACAAAGATAGCATTTAATGCGTTGTTAGGGGAGTTTCCCCAAACAAGGGTGCTGTATGTTATATAAGGAAGAACAAGAGTATGATAAAGAGTCAATAAAACTTGTTTAGGGACTACATTTCTAACTTTAAACATTATAGCAACACACCTTGAAATCTTTTTCGTGATATAATTTACACAATCACTCTATTGCAAATTCTTATCTAGTATTACACCAAGAAATTTTGTTACAGTACACTCCTTTATGACGATTTCATTAACATTAAGTTCATCAAGATATACATTTCTTTCATTAGTAAAAATCATGAAACTTGTTTTACTAGTATTTAAGAAGAGTTTATTGGTGGTCAACCATTTCATTACACTGATGAATTCTGAATGAAATATATTCTTAGCTGTATTAACATCTTTACAAAAAAAAAAAAAAAAAAAAAAAAAAAAGTGTATCATCTGCAAACATTATGAAGTTCAGTGTATCAGATGAACGTGGAAGGTCATTTATATATAATAAAAATAGCAGTGGACCCAGAACTGAGCCCTGTGGCACACCATGTTTGACAAGTGCTTTAGTTGAGCAAACCTTATTTACTGATACAAAATGATATCTATTGGACAAATAACTTTTAAACCAATCACTGATAGCTCCTCTAAAGCCGTAACAATATAATTTATGAAGTAGAATATTATGGTCTATTACATCAAATGCCTTACTCAAATCCATAAATATTGATATTATTATTTCTTTGTTCTCCTTAGCTATATTTACATTTTCTATAAGATTTAAAATAGCCATTTCCATTGTTTTATTATTACGGAAGCCATATTGATTTGGAGATAATAAATTGTAGGATTCTAAATATCACTGCATTCTACTTTTTACAATTTTTTCAAAAACTTTGCTGAACACAGATAATGAACACACCGGCCTGTAATTTGTTGTTAGTGTAGGATCACCCTCTTTAAAAAGGGGTGTTATACAACCAGTTTTTAGCATTGATGGGAATATTCCTTTGAAAATACTTTGATTGATAATTTTAGCCAAAGTTATAGATATCTTATCTTTAATAAGTTTCAATATAGGTACAGGAATGTTATGAATGTTATTTTTTGTATTTTTTAATTTACCAATAATATTCTGGACCTCAGTAGAGGTAGCAGGAACAAAAGAAAATGAATTTAGTGGGCTGGGTGTATATTCTAGAGGTGAGTGATCATTATTTATTAATTGTGAGCGAAGCTTATCCGCTATTGAAGTAAAATGTGCATTTAAAGAGTCTGCAACAGCAGTATCATCAGTAATTTCTTTATTATTTATCAACATTTAATTTCTCTCTTGAATTTTTCTTAATTTGTTTTCCGAGAAGATTGTTTATGGTTGTCCAAGTGTTTTTCATGTCTCCTTTGTTTGGAAAATTGATTGTTATAATAGTTATATTTTGCAATTTTGATTATTTTAATTAATTTGTTTCTGTATTGAGTATATTGTATTTTAGGAATTTTGCTCTGCAATTCCTTTGAGTAATTTATCTCTGTTCTTTATTGAACCACTCGATATAAATTAGTGAAACTTCACCCACATCAATAATCATAAGGCAATGTGGTTTTAGCAAGGCCCAAATCATAGGTCATTAAAGGTCAAGGTCACATAGAGATCTACTCAACATAAATTGCTGAAATTTCACACACACACACACACACACACACACACACACACACACACACACACACACACACACACACCACACACACACAGATGATTATAAGACTTTCTAGGAAGACTCCGGTCCCTGCATTAAATTCAAGGTCACAAATAGAGATCAAAGGACAAATGGAGGTTCATGCCATATTTTATTCACTGCATAAATTTATGAAACTTCACACACCTAGGGATCATCACAAGACTTGGGTTCCTGTATCAAAGGTCAAGATCACTTTGGGAAAACTTAACAATCCTATTATACAGTTTAACTTGAAAGTCATATTTCAGTAGAAAATAATAATTTTGGGAGTCAGACTGATTGACATAACATTAACTTAATTTGAGAAGTTGGCCTATTGGAACTTTTGTTTAAATAGGTCCAGAGTAACATTTCTTTTTCTCTTACTTCATTCCTCTTAACTCATTTTAAATGGTTTAAGAAACACTGTTTACCAAAATATTTCATATATAACATTCAAATTTTTCTTTGGGCTCCCCCCCAGTGTATGGAAAAACTAAACAAGCTTATTGTACAAATTAATTTGTCACATTTTAATAGAAAATAATAATTTGTATTATATTGTGTAACTACAAATTGCCTCATTTTTGGATAGAGCCTATTGGAGATGGGGAAATTACTTGCTTGGAGAAGTGGTGGAAATGGAGAGACTTTCCTCTGTTGTGCTTTAAGTTTTATACAAATTACTAAAGTATTAGTATTAATTCTCTATATTTTACTCTATTGGGATTTTGGCCTAGAGCTATTTGTTTTTTTGGCCTGATTAGCCTAGGCCCCATTAGCTCATTCTGTCCAGAGAATATTTCTAATAAGAAATATATTTTTCTAGTGTAATTTTGATGCGCGTTGTTCAAAGCTAAGCTTCACTTGTGCAAATTTCTTAAAATATGATTAAAATGTAAATCTATATTATAATAAGAGAGCTGTCCGTCTGTCTGTCCATCCATCCGTCACACTTTCAGAAATTGTGAGAAAAAATTCAGAAATTGTATTACGGGCAACAATGTGAAGCTCAAGATTTTCATGACTGTGTTCTTTTCTGTAGTTTAGCAATGGGGGAAGGGTGGGGGGAAGGGTTGGGGCGGGGGGAAGGGTGGGGGTGGGGGTAATGGGGGAGGGGGTTAGCCCCCAAGTTGTATGAATGGGGGTGAGGAGGTTTTGGGAGATACCAGATTCAGAAATGTTGACACAATGTGAAGCTCAAAATTTTCATGGCTGGGTTCTTTTTTTGTAGTTTAGCCTGTCTAACCATCAGCGAAGCGACGGGAACTGTACTAGTTTTCATAAAATACATCAGCCAATTGGATCGTGTAGGTTAGGGTAGGTTCCATTTTGGAACATTTACACAACAAGCTCAGATTTGAAAGGTAACTAGTACAGTTCCCGCCGCTTCACTGATGGTTAGACAGGCTAAACTACAAAAAAAGAACCCAGCCGTGAAAATTTTGAGCTTCACATTGTGTCAACATTTCTGAATCTGGTATCTCCCAAAATCTCCTCACCCCCATTCATACAACTTGGGGGCTAACCCCCTCCCCCATTACCCCCCCCCCCATTACCCCACCCATCCCCCATTACCCCCACCCCCACCCTTCCCCCATTGCTAAACTACAGAAAAGAACACAGTCATGAAAATCTTGAGCTTCACATTTCCACCCGTAATACAATTTCTGAATTTTTTTTACAATTTCTGAATTTTTCTCTCTCAATTTTTTCTCACAATTTCTGAAAGTGTGACGGACAGACGGACAGCTCTCTTATTATAGTATAGATTCTACATTGTTAGGTTGGGTAAAGTTCCAGTTCCATTTGGAATATTTGCATAACAAATGAAGCTTAGATTTGAATAAAGCACATCAAATTACACTAGGAAAATATATTTCTTGCTAGAAATGCAGGTCATGACATTTACTGCATAATTACCTAATTATGGACTGTAAGGTTTGTAAAAAGGAAGTTAGGCTCTGGGATAAGGCTGTGACATGTGAGTGTTGTGATGATTGGTATCACTCGGCCTGTATGAAAATTAGAGAACAAGGATACAAGGGTATGAAGTCACCAAATATTTTGTGGTTTTGTAGTAAGTGTTTAGATGAGGTTAGGGACATGATTAAGGCAAGGTTTAAGAAAGCTGCTAGCTCAGAGTCTAGTGGGTCTAAGTTAGTTGGCACTATGATTGATAGTATAGCTAATGACATTAATGTAACAGGCCAGAAACTGAGTCTAATATAGGTCATACTAATGCAAGATCTAGTGAGGTTGAGCGTAAGCCTAGCCCTGGTGTTAGTGACAGCGATGCAGACCCAAGTTAGGCCTGATGAATAGTACAAAGTCAAAGGATTAGGATTGGAGACAACAGTAATCATATGGTAGCAACTGATAACAGTTTTGGATATTTGGTGATTTAGATGAGGCAGTACAGTGTGAATTTACCATGGTTGGGGACTATCATTAGGAATCAGGACAATGAATTTTGCAATAAGGGAAGTAAAACTCATAGAAGAATATGTATTGCAGGGGGTAATATTTCTGAAGTCACTGAGGTAGTGAAGAAGTTGGCTGCAAGCTGAGGTAATATATTATAATTCATGTAGGTATAAAAGATTTAACAAGCAAGGTTAAAGATGGTACATTTAAGTTAATCAGAAATTCAGTAGTAGTTAAACATGACTGACTGACTTATATCCCATCCGGCTTAAAGCCCAGTCGGGTCCCCCAGATGGCGTCTTCGCTCCAGGTTCTTCTCGGTTGCACCTCCGTCCTGTAAACCAGGAAGGAAGGTGCGTCGGTTTGCCCGTACGCGGTATGCGCCATCATCAGATGGTTTCCTGGCAAATAAAGCAGCCGGTTTGCCATCCCTCTGCTGCTTGTTTGGTCCACGGCTCCTTATTCTGTATATTTGGAGCAGCCCTAGAATGAAGGTTCTAGGGTTCCCTCATCCGCCACCCGAGGGATGCACCTGGTAGGAGTGCTCTCTCCCCCAGGAGTTAAACATAGGTACAGGGAATTGATAGAAACTTTAAAAAATAGGCAGAGCAAGTGTTATGTAGTGGTCACTGTCCTCCTTAGCTGATATCTTTCCATGTCTCATCTACCCTGTGAGCAGTCCACTGGCATACTCTCAAACACACACATCTCTCCCTATTCCTCACTACATACACATGCATCTTACACACTACATAATCTTTTCAAAATTATTGGAGTCCTCTGGGGAGGGGACCATAAATGCCCCAACTTCTGGCTCTGATACTGGGAATGCAGACCCAAGTAGTGTGGCTGGATCTGCTACTGCCCATTCAAGATGTTTTGGGCCTCTGCCTGATTCTTTTCATTAATTTCTGCAACATTAGTGGCCTTTTCTCAAATTTTCAATCTGTTGAACACCACCACCTCCTCATCTAAACCACCTCTTTTTTTCCTCACTGAAACTCAGGTGTCTGGGATGACTGACAGCAACCCCTTTTTTGTACCCTCTTACTTTCTCTATACTCAATTTCTCTCCAAAGGTGGATGTTGTACACACACACACACACACACACACACAACCACACACACACACACACACACACACACAAAAGACTCATTGAAAAAACTAAGGCTCATGGAATTAGGGGTGTAGTAATAAATTGGCTAGAAGAGTGGTTGTGAGGCAGGAAACAGAGGGTGGTCGTTGATGGAGCGGAGTCGTGTTGGGCTAATGTAGCGAGTGGCGTTCCTCAGGGTTCTGTATTGGGCCCCTTGCTTTTTCTTATATATATTAACGATTTAGATGTTGGCCTAGTCAGTACAGTTTCAAAGTTTGCGGATGACACGAAGCTGGGTGGTAGGGCGATTAATGACGAAGATAGAGGTAAAATTCAGGAAGATCTGAATAAAATCGTTGATTGGTCAGTCACATGGCAAATGAGATTTAACGTGGATAAGTGCAAAATTTTGCATATAGGTTCGAGTAATGGTAATTTTGCGTATAGTATGTCAGGGAAAGATTTAACAAGCATAGAGCAGGAAAAAGATTTAGGAGTTATAGTCACTGGTGATTTAAAAGTAGCGAAACAAAGTACAGCAGCAGTCAATAAGGCAAACAAAGTGTCAGGTTTTATAGCTCGAAATTTTGAGTACAAATCGCGCGATATTATAGTTCCTCTTTATAAATCATTAGTTAGACCCCATTTGGAGTACGCAGTCCAATTTTGGAATCCGCATATGCGCAAAGATATAGACAAAATCGAAAGAGTTCAAAGACGAGCAACTAAGATGATTCCATCTCTTAGGTCAAAGTCGTACGAGGATAGGCTTAAGGAGTTAAAATTGACTACTCTCGAGACTAGGAGGTTAAGGGGTGATCTAATCCAGGTTTTCAAAATTATGAATGGGTTTGATAATGTAGATAGAGATAGCTTTTTCGTAATATCTCAATATAATAGGACTAGAAATAACGGGTGTAAGTTGACAAGTAGAAGGTTCGAGACAGCAGTTGCGAAAAACTTTTTTATGCATAGAATAGTAAATACCTGGAATAGTTTGCCGGTAGAAGTAATTAGTAGCACATCTATAAACATGTTTAAAAATCGATTAGATGTGCATGTTGATAGAAAGGGTATAGTTTAACCCTTTAACGCCGAACGTTTTTGTAGGGTTAAGTCTAAATGCGTGTATTTGAAACGCTAAGTATTCGACTCAGTCGGCGTTAGAGGGTTAAGGTAGTAAAATCAAGGCTTTGTGGGGATAGATCCCACAGCTCAACACAAGTGTTGTGGGATATAGGGAGGCAGCGTCTTGGGTTAGGGGATACTCTCTGTCCTTACACACCCCATTTAAAGAGATTCCTCTGCCGAGCGGTGCCCCCCATAGTACTGTGAGGTATTGGGTCATTCCATGTCAAGTCAGCCACCTAAAACACTCACCCCTTTCAATTTTGCTCATACTTGGCACAATAGCAGATATACATGCCAAACTTAAATTCCCAAATTATTAGAGCTGACTGACCTTTGGTTACTGAGATACAAGGTCACAAAGTTGTGACATTTTGACCTTTTTTGCGTTAAATGACTATTTTCAAAACGGTGTAACTAAAAAACTATTAAAGCTAGAGCATTGATTTTGGTCTCATTTTAAAGCTCTTTAGTAGCCCCTTGTTTATTGTCTCTTGTTAAATATCTCTACTGTGAAAAATAAAAAAATCCCTTCAAAAGTTGACCTTTGACCTTGAATAAAAAAAAAATACCTTCTAAAAAATTCAATTTTTTTACATTAATACCTTGAGTCATGTACAACAAAATCCCAAGAAGCTGTAAGTGGCTGATAACTAGTTCAATGTATAAAAAATAATGAATTCAAGCAACATTTTGAAAAAAGTCATTTTATACAAAAATTGTCAAAAAGTCATGACTTTGTGACCTTGTATGTCAGTAACCATTTTTGTCTAAGGTCAGCTCAATCTCTTACAAATACAACCCATATCTACATACTATCTGCAGCCTTCTACAAACAAGCAAATGCTTATTTTTAAATATTTGTTCTTTACCCACCTCACCTGTATGTTGTGCATGTATGTGATGGTTTTCAGTAGTTGACAAGATTCTTGTGGGCCACCCAATTTATTGTGATTTCTAGAAGAGAAAACAATTTTTAATGTATACCTAGATAGCTACCTAATTAACAAATACAAGTAACATATTAAAATGTACATACAATATGTATAGGTATAGTGCTCATTGATTTCCATTTATCACAACTTAAAATGTATGCAGTGTATATATAGTTACATGACCATTTTAATTTTGAATTCTTACCTTTCTGTGCTGTAGATCTGCCAAAGCTTTGGATGCCTTCAAAGTAACTTCTTTGCAAATCCTGTATGTTCGTCCATTAGTAGTAGATGCCTCAACTTGTGTTAGAATATCTGAATATGGTAAGATTAATTCATCTGGTCGACCAGGATACACAAATGATGGGTTTGGGCCATGAGGATGAAGGAATGTGACTTTTACTTCTCTATTCTCTGGTATCTTTTCCAGCACATATGCCACCCACCAATGGCCATCATATGCAGCAGTAACAAAACCATGTATTTTCTCCTCAGTCACAACTTCTTCCTTTTCAGTAACTTTCTCAATATTTGAATGATAATGAATAATGTTTAACCTTAAGAGAAGTCAATGAAACTGGCTGTAAATGGTGTAATTTCTGTGTACCAGCAATAGTCCTTGCAGTTGAGTGTCTTTCTTGGAGAAGTTGGCTTTCCTCTTCATGCTCTTTATTGGTTGAAAAATGACATTTTATATTTACAATATTTTCACTTGCAAATGTATATAACTGTTCTGCAGTAAGGATCTGTTCATCATAAGGTCGTTGTAGACTAGCTTTTGCAGCTAATCTCTTAACTGTGCCTCCAACACCATCACAGGGTCCCTTTCCATGACTTGTTGCAAAAAAATTCCATTCTGCCTCAATTCCAAAATCATCTCTGTGATGGCAAAGATTCAAAAAGTTTTTGCAGTTCTTATACTGTCCTGCACACCCATCTGAAAAGTAAATTATTTTGTGGATGGAACCGATGGATGAGATATTATCTTTTAGGAATTTTATCAGATGCTTTTGAAACAAATGTACAGCAACTGTGTTATGGATGTTACACTCTGAAATAATAACAAAGCTAAGGTGAGCAATCTCATCTTCCTTTTTATAGTAAATAACAAATGGATGTAGAGTAGCCATCTCATTGTTCCAGTGAAAGCTCTGAACCTCATCTTGAAGAATAAAGGAATAATTTTCAGCAAAATCACACACAGCAAGGACCTCACCATCTTTCAAAGACATTTTTGTTTCACGGTAATAAGTTGCTTGCATCTTTGTCTTGAAGTCATGTATCTGGTATTCTTTCAGTTGGTTACAGAATTGGTCAATATATTCATCTGTATTCAGTTCTACTGATTCAAGATTTGACCGATCTGTATTGGTCCACTTTTTAAAATTTATGATATCAATGAAGTTGTTTGTAAATATGTCCAGTAGTCTGTTTTTTAAATCTGATGGATCTCCACATTGTTCACATTGTCTGAGGCAGCATTTCTGTGAGGCAGGATTGCATTCCATAAAGGCAACACAATGACGTACATTCTTAATAGGTGTGTCATCATTTGCAGTTAGTTTTTCTAATTCAGCTCCTACAAACATAAGTTTGGCATTCTGATGAATTGTACAGACACATACTGAGTGAGTTCCTGTTGCTCCAGCAATAACACACTGCTTTGGACGCAATTCTGCAAATTTACTGAATCCCACCTTAACCAAAGGATTTCTTTCTTTGAAAATATGATAGGCTTCTTTTAAATTGCAAAGTAAAAGATGCTTTTGCAAATGTATCCTTCCTCTTTCATTGTCAATGATACTACAATAGTCTTTCTTTCCTGGCATTGTTCTACTGATGTCTTCTGAAAGATAAAATGCTTTAATAGCGTCAACAGTATCCTGTTTAATTCTTTTCCCACCCTTTGGATTTGGGTCTGAAAGGACACCTTTTTCTTCAACTATTTTTTTAGCAATAGATGCTGTATGCCTTGTTGTGTTAAATTCTGAAGCAATTTTCCTAATGCTCCAACTTTTGGGCAATACAGTGAGGATTTTTATTTTATCACTTCTTTTAGTATTTTCATTTTTGAATTTTTCCTTGAGTTGATTTATTATTTCTAAACAGTCTACATCTCCAGATGGCTCCTTAAATTGTGAGTCAGAAATCTCTTTCCTGCAACTGTTTCCATTCTCTTAACTGTCTCTGTCACCTTGCTTAGTTTTTTAGCTCCATATGACTTTTGCTCTACAAGCTTTCTCTTTTTTATGGGTGATTCACCAATTGAAACAAAAGAAGCATTCAAAGTACACATCTCATGGTTTTGCTCTGAAGTTGATGCATCACTATTGTCAACATTTTCAATTTTCTCAAGATCTTCAGGTGGTTCACTACTACAAGAAGAATCATCATTTATGTCTGAATTCAAAGTGCCTATTCCTTTCTCAGGCAAGGACTCAAGATGTTCTCTACACTGCTTACAAAGTCTGTGATGTAGTGTTAAGTGCAGATCGGGAAACTTATTTACAAGTTCCTGTGGTACAATTCTCAAACTCTTCTTTCGACACTGACCTTTGTGACGCAGCAAAGGATCAGCACACTTCTGTTTCAGTTTTAAATGTTCCATGTTTGTACTCTGAAATCACAAAAGCACAAAGAAAATCCTGAAAAGAAAACAATGAACAATTAATGAATTAAATAAATTTTTATACATGTATTTAGTAAAAATAAATTAACTTTAACTTGAAGTCAGGAGTCAACTCTGTAAAGTTGACAGTACTTATATACTAGTTGGGCCTTTGGATCAGCGCTACTCCAGTAGATTTGGGGCTGTCGAGGGGTTTAACCCTGGTTGTCTTTTAAAAGACTTCTTTTGGCACAGGTCACAAAAAGGTTTTTGAACTAATAATGTTAAGTTGAACTAAGTCTTCACTGACACTATATCAGAACAGAACTTTTAAATAAATGAACTGACAAAAAAAATCTAAAATTGAAGAATGATGCCAACTTCATTTATTTTTTATACATTGAACTAGTTATCAGCCACTTACAGCTTCTTGGGATTTTGTTGTACATGACTCAAGGTATTAATGTAAAAAAATTGAATTTTTTAGGAGAAGGTATTTTTTTTTTATTCAAGGTCAAAGGTCAACTTTTGAAGGGATTTTTTTATTTTTCACAGTAGAGATATTTAACAAGAGACAATAAACAAGGGGCTACTAAAGAGCTTTAAAATGAGACCAAAATCAATGCTCTAGCTTTAATAGTTTTTTAGTTACACCGTTTTGAAAATAGTCATTTAACGCAAAAAAGGTCAAAATGTCACAACTTTGTGACCTTGTATCTCAGTAACCAAAGGTCAGTCAGCTCTAATAATTTGGGAATTTAAGTTTGGCATGTATATCTGCTATTGTGCCAAGTATGAGCAAAATTGAAAGGGGTGAGTGCAAAAAGTACCATTTTGTGGCTGAGTTGACATGGAATGACCCTATTGAAAAACTCATGATCTTCACTTGCCCCACAAACACCTTTAAATGGGAGACCCATAATGGGTGCACACACATTTCTACATTACTGTACAGTCTTTACAGCCACACCTACACTTTTCCTCGTAAGTGTATATATTGTAATGTATATGGTTGTAAATTTTGACTTGGTCCGCAATCGATATGGACCGTGACTTGATGGATACCGTAATGAAATTGACTGGATTCTTTGGATCTGATATATTTGCATGTCCGTTATAAATAGATATAGAGTGTAACATTTGTGGATAGTAGTCTATTATGACTTGATCCTCTGGATCCAGAGATTCTATCTTTAGTTTTAAATCGATAATTAATTAGTTTTAAATCGATAATTATTTAGTTTCGTAAAAATTGGTCGTTGCCAATTTACCGGCAGTTTTTACATAAATTTCTTATGTTGTTGTGGTTCGGAACCCACGTAAAATTGTAGGTCCCCTCCACCACCACGGAGGACATACACAATACACGATTACGAACACAGTTAGGTAGACCAGCCATGAGTGGATCCTAGGGTTTTTGTTGGTCTGAAACATTATAACATTATAACAATGACCTAACTTGTTCTTGTATCCCCAAACTTGAATCTTCTGGATTCTATACCCTCTAGCTATGGCTTACATGCCAATCTCAAACTAAATACATCTGTGCTGTTTACGTTTCTCCTAATTCTACTAACTATCCAAAATTCTTTGACTATCTGGTAATTATGTCACAAATGACATGGCCTGAAGTTGAAATAAAAAATATATTTTTCTAGTGTATTTTGGTGTGCTCTGTTCAAATATAACCTTCATTTCTTGTGCAAATGAACAGAAATACGTGTTTGGGCCATGCAATTACAACTGTATTTCTGTTCATTTGCACAAGAAATGAAAGTCATATTCGAACAAAGCACACCAAAATACACTTGAAAAATATATTTTTGACTACATTTTATACAATGAAGCATACCCTAACATGTTCATGTTATGAGAACTCATAAACAACACATTACTACAGGAAACGTGCAAAACAGCTCAAAATTAACCAGAAAAGTTTGCTCATCATTTTTGTTTAAACTAACGAAAAATCATGACTTAACCTAACCAATCATCAAGGGCATACAGTTGACTTAACTGAGCATTCAATTAACCTAACCATGCATTCAGTTGACCTAACTGAGCATTCAATTAACCTAACTGGGCATTCAATTAACCTAATAGGTTAATATTGGTTATTTCACCTAAATATCTTCTGATCTTTTCATATTAGGCACTCAGTCACATTTCGGGCAAATTAAGGATGAGAGAATAATGCCGTAATTGATAAAAACATCCAATGTTTTGTCTTCATCTAGGTCACATGATGAATCAAGTTCTCAAAGTTGAAACCACATGAATGGCGCATCATAACTCTCTCACAAACACCACCAAACTGAAACCAATTAGAAAAAAAAAATAGCCAGAACAGAAACCAACAAACTAATTAAGTCGCAGAGTAGTGAAAAAATAGCCCAAAATTATACTCATCAGACCAAAAATTAGTGTATTTATATATACCATATGTCCCACAAAAAAGTACACCCAACTTTAGATTGTAGTAACTCCTCCAAAAATGGAGATATTTTGGATCTGTTTGTTTGATTTAATTTAGCAAATTATTCTTTGTTAACATTCAAATTTATTCATGTTTAAACAATTTAGTGTTTAAGCATCTGCTTTTAACTGAAGGGTACAGCAAAATGGGTTGCGCGGAATGATCATTTCTCCCAGCCAGATAACTCCTCTTGCTTTAACCAATGTGCTACTTTTTACGTTGAAGGATATTGCAAATATTTTTTTTAAATAATTCGAACTTTTGTATCTAAGATACGAGTCATACATATAAATGAAGAATCTGAATTACTAAATTTATAAATAACTTTAAAACCCTTATCATGCAGTTTACGCGAAGGCAGCGCATTCTCATGGTCACAACTTATCTGCAAACTAAAAGCTTAAAACAAGTTCAGAATACCTTCGAACTGCAATTTCCCGATAGAGCTTCTCCAACTAAACATACAATTTTGAAGAATGTTCGGAAATACGAAGAAGAAGGAACGGTCCTCAATTTGAACAAAGGACGTTCAGGCCATCCGAAGATGGCAAGAACAGACGAGAACATTCAGCATGTTCGGCATTTATTAGAGAGACATCCAAAAGTGTCCACCAGGCGAAATGGTACAGAACTCTCACGCATGTCATTTCATTGAATAGTTCGTGAGGATTTGAATTTGTACCCATACAGAATGGAAATTCGACATCAACTCATTGAAGGAGATCTACCTCGCTGCCTAAGATTTGCCCAGTGGTTTCTTGAAAAACCAGAAAGATTCACGGAACAATTAGTGGTTGGAGATGAGGCGGCCTTTTTTATGAATGGTCTAGTGAACAGACAAATCTGCCATCAGTATGCACCAAAAAATCATCCCTGACAATCATATCTACGAAAAGAATAACTCTAGACAAAAACTGTCTCTCTGGGTAGGACTGTGCGGTAATGGAGCGGTAATTGGCCCGGTCTTTTACGATGGTAATCTAAATGGTGAAGCTTACCTAGAAATGATAGACCGAGAAATCCTTCCACAAATACATATTACTTATGGAAACCAATTTAATTGTATTTGGTGGGTGCAAGACGGAGCTCCTGCTCACAGGAGAGTTATTGTGAAGGAACGCTTGCAGGAAGTCTTCCACCAAAGAGTAATTGCTACAGGCCATGACATTGAATGGCCTCCCAGAAGCCCTGACTTGACCCCGTGTGATTACTTTTTATGGGGTCATTTGAAAAATAGAGTATTTGCATCACAACCTAAGCACACCAGACAAAAAATTAGTCACCCCTAATAGCACCGATAGTAGGAAGTTCAAGGTCACACAGAGGGCGCTGATGTAGCATTGGTAAGTGACAAGTAGCGGTGATGTAGCACACAGGATCAGATCTGTTTCGTGAGGTGGTGAAGAACAAAGTGTGTGTTGGATATAGTCTGCAAAATGGGTCGTGAGGCAGATGTTACTCAGTGGCAAAAAGGAGCCATCGTGTTTGGCAGAGCCCACGGACACAAAATGTCTGAAGTAGCCCAATTTGTTGGTGTGTCAACGCGTACTGTCCAGCGAGTTTACAAAGAGTGGTGTAGTTCGCAATCAACTGACAATCGACGGCGTAACTGTGGCCGGAAAACAATTCTCAACAATAGGGGCTGCCGCCATGTTTCTCGTCTAGTAACTGCAAATCGTTTTCAAACCAGAGAACAAGTGCTCCAAGAAACCAATGAGGTTCTCCAGCGACCAATTTCCGAACGGACATTGCGCCGAGAACTGCATGCGATGGACATCTGGAGCAGGGTACCACGGAAGAGGCTGCTGTTAACAGCAAGTCACAAATTGGCACGTTATAAATGGGCTCAGAGGCACAAAAACTGGACTGCGGCAGATTGGAAATGTGTAATTTGGTCCGATAAGTCCCGTTTTTGTTTGTTCTCCAATGATGGGAGGCGACGAGTACATCGCAGGTCCAATGAAGCCTTTAATCCTGAATGCGTCGAAGGTGGTGTTCAGGCTGGAAACAGAAAGTGAAGCGCAGGAATAGACACCCACGGACTCTGGCGGAACTTCGGGACTGGCTGATGAACGAGTGGCAGCAAATCGATGTTCAGTACATGCACAACCTCGTAGAGTCTCTGCCTTGCCGGATTCGTGCGGTTATCAAGGCCAGAGGCGCTGTCACACGTTATTAGGTACATTTTGAGAGGGGTGACTAATTTTTTTTCCGGTGTGCTTATCAATTTAGATGATTTGAGGACTCGCATCACAACTGAAATCAATTTGTTAAAAGACAATCCAGATCTTATCAAAAGAGTGATGGGGAAGATGAGAGCTCGACTCCAGAGTTGTATCGATAGGAATGGCGGTCATGTTGAAAGAAAATGAAACTAAGCATAACTTTTGCAATAAGGAATAAAGAAAAATCTGCTTTGTATCTTATTAAAATTATGTTAAAGTATCTATTATTATGTATTTGTCTTTTCATTACATCGATAGCACACATTATTTTTTCATTGACCAATTTTGCGCAATCCATTTTGTTGTACCCTTCAGTTAAAAGCAGATGCTTAAACACTAAATCGTTTAAACATGAATAAATTTGAACATTAACAAAGAATAATTTGCTATATTAAATCAAACAAACAGATCCAAAATATCTCAATTTTTGGAGGAGTTAGTACAATCTAAAGTTGGGTGTACTTTTTTGTGGGACATATGGTATATATATATATATATTAGGGTGTGTCTATTTTATGAAGTTTTGAAATTTATATTGGCCAGGTTCTTATTGGGTTCCACTAAAGAAAAAAATGACATTTGCCAATTTTTAGAAAAATTGGAGTAAATTTAGGACTTGCCCAAGGCTTAGGAAAATTATACAATTACACAAAATTAGCAATATTACAATTTTCCAAATGAATGTTACAAAATGAATGCCTTAACAACCAAATATGATATTAAAACAAAGAGAAACACTGTATAATTGTTCTATTTACTGCTTTTGAGCTTTCGGAAATTTGTTCCGGTGGTACTCAACCATTTGCAGGACAAATTGTTTCTGCTGTTCATCTCTGACCAGTGATTCATTGAAAGACTGCATGAGGGCAACTCCCCTTTCTGCCAAGTCATTACTCACTCGTAGGGCTGAAACAACATCTTTTGCCTCATTATATGACTTCTCTGCCTCCCATTGTTGTGGGTCAAGGTCTTGAAAATGCTCCATCCAATTCAAGGATCTGGAAAAGGTTCTTGGTGGAAGTGGTATAAAAGTTGTGTAGTGATTTTGAAAAGGGATCATGTACAGGAGGGTCTCTTTTTGGAGGTTGATCAGATCCTTGAATCTTGTGCATATTCTGGACCATGAGTCATTTTTCATCGATGGTGACTGAATCATCGAACAGACTGAAACCCACCAATGTTTCAGACAGATACCAAAGATGTCGAGAAAATGCTGTGAAGGTGACCACCTCTGAGACTTCCTTATCTGGGTAACTGTGCAGCGCCTTCAAGAATTGAAGATTGTTCCATGGGGCTTCATTTTGTGATGGACAGGAAAACCAGTGCTTGATGTACACTGTACTTGTGAATAATGCCACTCGATTTAAGTGCTTCCATACCGTTTGAGAGTATGATTGTCGAGATGCCCTCATTATACTTCGACATTGTTGAATGGGAAACTGGTCTTTAAAAAGACACATCTTGATATCCAACGCGCTCGGTGAAATGTTCATGGGCACCTGAACTTTATTCCTTTTGGTGGTTCTCCTCCTAGAAAGATGACTGTCAGCTCCAGAAGTTCTTCTTAGTCGTCTCTGGGATGTTTAGTGCTCAGTTGCTGTATGGCAAAATTTATAATAGTTCCTCTAACTCCTTCAATGCGCTCTGCTACTTCAGCATCCTCCAGAGCCATGCAATATTTTGTTTGGCCAATCTTTGGCCAAAAGTTGCGAAAATGAGAAAAGAGATCAATATTTGGAGACTTAGCAGCAGCATGTAGCGAAAACACCTTTGCTAAAACAACTTCAGACACATGATGTCGACAGGCAAGGTTTAGAAGATCCTTCTCTAACTCACTTTCAAGTTTCATACAAACACCACCTTTCAAACCTGTGTTAGATGCCGTTGTGTCAAAGCACATAGCTACAATTCTCTGTTCAAGACCCCAGCTTCTGATCTCAGCCATGCAAGCTTCTGCCATAACTGCAGCTGTGCCTGATGGCAGTTTGGGTATAGCGAGTAGCTTGGTTATATCCTTCCCAGAAACCATTATCGGAAGATGATCCACAGATTCTCGCTCATTTCCTGTATAGTTGGCCATTATCTTCCCATCCCAGTGCAAAGTTAGTGGCACTTGCGGGTTGAAAGATTCTCTGATCTCAGATGCTAAGGCTGCACATCTATCTCTCCTCGCTCAGTGTAATGCAGATGGACTAATCATAAGTTCACCAACTGGTGCTTTAAACTGATTGGATGTAAATGCAGCCAAAGCAGAGAAAATGTATATGGCATTCCTGCTGCTTGTTTTTGTGCGATCTAAAGCTGCTGCTACATCCTGCGTAACTACAGAGATGGTTCCCTTCCATCGCTGCGGTGGACCTGAAGATGTTGTTAGCTCAGATTCACTTTTGGTAGTGTCTGAAGGTGAAGATTCTTCACTTGATGATTCAAGAATTGCAACCTCATTCACTCTGTCTGTTTCTGCACGAACCCGTTCCTCACGATCTGCAACAGCTATTGATCTTTGTAAGGTCTTGGCCTCTTGCTTTGTGAGGTTAACATCAATGCCTGACATGAAACCACGTTGAGCTTTCAGAAACTGTCGATCCTCTTCTATTTTTATAATAGTCATGGCATCTTGATGTGCAATATCAAAGAGATCATCCAACAAATTTTTGAAAGTTTCACGATTTCTCTTCAGTTGTTGACATTCTTGATATACACTGCTTGAGGTTTTGCCATTCCTTGTGAAGATGATGTAGCTGATCCCCAGTGTTGGGCACTAAAGCGTTAATCTGATAACAGTTAATTAACGAAGTTAACTTTTTTTAATGGGCTATTAATGGAAGTTAATTTCCATTTATCATTATTGGACCAGTTAACTTCCGATAACTCGATATTTAGTCTGTTAAAGTCTGTTAACACGTTAACTGCGAGGAGTCATTCACGGAAGATCACCGCTCCGCGAATGAATTCAAACCGCCATAACTTCAGTCTGCCAATTCCGTCCTCTGCTGCAGTGGAATGGCTCTTCTCTCTTGGCAAGGACATCCTGAGGCCCAAGAGGTCAAGACTGGCAGTTGGGCCTGACTTTGAGAAGTTGGTCTTTCTGAAGGGCAACCAGCACATTGTGTCAGTCTTTAATAAATGTGCCTAAAATTTAATTTTACCTTTCAGTTCCCGCCATAATAATTCTCTGGTAAATTAAAATTTAGTTAATGGTTAGTGGTTACAAGGGTTTCAAAACATGTAATCAGTAAATTTTTTATTAAAAATAAAAAAAAAGTTAAGCAAAAATTGCAAAACTTGATAAAAATAGTTAAATACCTATTTATTGTTGGATTTCACATAAATAAACATTTTCTATGGGTTTTAAAGCTTTTTTCCTTGATTTTTTTAAATGTTAGTAAAGAAATAGTTATCGTTAACAGATTATCGTTAACTTCCGTTAACTTTGTAGTAAAATTATCGGATTATTGTTATCAGAGTTAAAAATTGGGGTTAATGGATTATCGTTATTGAAGTTAACTTTTTGGTTAATGATGCCCACCACTGTTGATCCCAGACATGATTCTTCGCCCTTGTTGGTATCTGTGCTTGTTCCCAAATTGGAAGAATCATTGCAACAGTTTCCTTTATGCTCTCATCCAACTTCAATTTCTTATGTGTATGAAAATTGAACAACACTTTTAAAACCTCACCACGTGAAGGTAGCTAGCTTAGAAGGATGAAAATGGACTTCTGTACCACCAATCAACCAAATTTCTGTCTTCTTTCTTGTTGCCTCCGCCATTTTACCTGTAAAGTAGAAAAAAATAATTAAATATCTGAAATAGTGACTGAATAAAAAACATTCACTTTATTGAACTGATAATATTAATGAATTAGCAGCAAATGTCTTACTCGTCGTTATATGGGTAATTATTCCAAGGCAAAAAAAAAAAAAAACCCCTAACAAGTCGATATAAATTGCCCTGATAATTTCTTATGGTGATGTGCACCTGTAACCGTAGTCTAAGAATAAATTTAGTTAAAATGAATATTACATAAAAACCTGAAGTGTTAAACATAAGGCTTACGCAATAAATTAAAATACATCTCACAACCACAAGAAAACTTAAAAGTGAAACACACACAAATTTATATGCTGAAAGGTTAAACTAACAACATATTTTAAAATGGTTGCGATGTCACAAATCCAAACATAGCTTGAAATAAAACCAGTACACTAGGCACATCGTCGCCATGAACTAATCATGGACACAAAACATTTGCTTCTCAACTTTGATTGCATTGGGCAAGTCCTAAATATTTTGCTGTAGTGATAAAACTTCATATATAGAGTTTTTACTTGAGGTGGCATAATAATTCGACCTGGCTGATGTAAAACATTGCTTTTGAATTTCTCACTCTGTGCCTTAGACACACCATAATATATGTAAAGAATGACGCTTGTATAGGAGAATATTCCGCGCAAGATGAGAGCGAGAGAACAAAACAAATGAAAAAATGAGGTAACCACCCAGGAATCGAACCCGGGATCTTCCGATTGCCGGTCAGATATGATAACCATTACACCACGGGCCTCACTCAATCAAATGCTGTAATTCCTCTACATAGGCGCAGAAACCAATGCCCCAAGGGGGCAACTCCCGCATGCCATACATTATATACATTTAAACTTCAAACATGCACGGCATTTGATTGAGTGAGGCCCGTGGTGTAATGGTTATCATATCTGACCGGCAATCGGAAGATCCCGGGTTCGATTCCCAGGAGGTTACCTCATTTTTTCATTTGTTTCGTTCTCTCACTCTCATCTTGCGCGGAATATTCTCCTATACAAGCGTCGTTCTTTACGTTAATTATACTGCGTGTTTGCAGTTTAAATGTATATAATGTACGGCATGCGGGAGGTGCCCCCTTGGGGCATTGGTTTCTGTGCGTATGTAAAGGAATTACGGCATTTGATTGAGGCCCGTGGTGTAATGGTTATCATATCTGACCGGCAATTGGAAGATCCTGGGTTCGATTCCCGGGTGGTTACCTCATTTTTTCATTTGTTTCGTTCTCTCGCTCTCATCTTGCGCGGAATATTCTCCTATACAAGCGTCGTTCTTTACGTTAATTATACTGCGTGTTTGCAGTTTAAATGTACACCATAATATATATATATATATATATATATATATATATATATATATATATATATATATATACAGGGTGGGCCGTAAGTTTCCATACATAGGAAAAATTAAACGTTTGTTTTTATGTTTCAGATACCCTAAGAATATGCATTTGACGAAAGAGCAACGAATTGAAATCATACTGATGGCTGGGTCGGGAAGCAGTCGCATGGTTGCAATGAACTTTAACAGACAACATGGAGCGAACATCACACACGACACTGTGGCAAAACTTATTAACAAGTTTCAGAAAACTGGAAATGTTGCAGATCAACCGCGAAGTGGTCCAAGACGTACAGCCACTGATGAAGACACAACAGCTACGATACTTACAGCGCTTACACGGAGTCCCAGAAAAAGTACACGATGGTTGTCTGCAGAAAGTGGTGTCAGCAGATCGAGTATCAGGCGCATTTTGAAAGCAAACAAATGGCATCCATACAAATTGCATATGGCACAGCATTTGAGTGAAGACGACCCGGATAGACGGATGGAATTCTGTGAATGGGCATTAACCAAAGTGAACGAGGATGCAAACTTTTCAACTAAGATCTTGTTTACTGATGAAGCAAATTTTTATGTCAATGGAGAGGTTAATCGGCAAAACATACGTTACTGGAGTAATGCTAACCCTAACTGGCTGAGTCCGACGAAGATGCAAGGTGCCGGTAAAGTGATGGTGTGGGCCGGGATATGGGGTGACAGAATTATTGGACCAATTTTTGTCAGTGGAAATCTTAATGCCGAAAGGTATCTTAACATGTTGCAAGAAGAGATTTTCCCATCCCTGCTAAACGAGGAAGGTAACTTCCCAGTTTACTTCCAGCAAGATGGAGCTCCACCTCATTATGGTCTTCACGTGCGTCGGTATTTGGATCAGCAGTTTCCGGATGCTTGGATTGGTCAGCGTGGTCCTGTGGAGTGGCCTCCCAGATCCCCAGATCTCACCCCCTTGATTTCTATCTTTGGGGGCACTTGAAGGCCATGGTGTATCAGGAAAAGATACGAGACATAAATCATCTAAAGGAACGTATCACCAACGCCATTACAAGCATAACATCAACTGTGCTAATGCGTGTTCATCAACAGTGGGGAACATGTATTGAAATGTGTTTTCAAAACAATGGCAACCATGTAGAGCATATTATATAAATAAAAATGGTTGTCCATAAAAAAATGTTTATTTTTCCTATGTATGGAAACTTACGGCCCACCCTGTATATATATATATATATATATATATATATATATATATATATATATATATATACAGGGTGGGCGGAAAGTAGCTCCCTATTTTGGATTGGTAAAAAAATACGTATATTATCCATTTATTTCAGAAGAAATAATATGAAAAGGTAGGCATACATGGTAGGTTTTCTCTAAAATTCAATGTGGCTCCAACTCTCTCCACCAGCTTCTGGAGCCACCCAGGAATGGCGTCCACTGACTTTAGCAGGAACTCCGGCAGGATGGTGGACATGAGACTTCCCGAATTCGGTCCTCCAGTTCTTCCAATGTCCTCAGTTTGGTGCGGTAGACTTCTTCCTTTACCCACCCTCAAAGAAAGAAGTCGCACGGTGTCAAGTCGGGGCTCCTGGCTGGCCATTCGCTCTTGTTGTCCGTGAGTGGCTGGATGCCCACTTCCCTGGGCATTGGATGGGTCATCGTGGTCCACATCAATGGCCAGCCAGGAGCCCCGACTTGACACCGTGCGACTTATTACTTTGGGGGTGGGTAAAGGAAGAAGTCTACCGCACCAAACCGAGGACATTGGAAGAACTGGAGGACCGAATTCGGGAAGTCATGTCAAACATCCCGCCGGAGTTCCTGCTAAAGTCAGTGGATGCCATTCCTGGGCGGCTCCAGAAGCTGGTGGAAAGAGTTGGAGCCCACATTGAATTTTAGAGAAAACCTACCATGTATGCCTACCTTTTCATATTATTTCTTCTGAAATAAATGGATAATATACGTATTTTTTTACCAATCCAAAATAGGGAGCTACTTTCCGCCCACCCTGTATATATATATATATATATATACATATATATATATATATACACACATATATATATATATATTATTAGTATCATAAATTTCACCATTAATATGCATTTGCACAAAAAATGAGTGACAAATTTGAATAAAGCGACTAAAACTACCTCATAAAAAGTTATTTTGATTTACAGGTCCAGCCCATGTCATTTAAAACATATTAACTGACTACCTTGCTTCCAAAGTGGAATACATTCTATCTCACTCTTCCTTTGCTGAAATCTCCATTTTAGGATATTTCAATGTTCACCACCACCTTTGGCTTTCCTCCCATTTCACTAACACACCTAGTAAACTAGCTTACAACTTTTATCTCCTGAATGACCTAGAACAGATTGTACAGCACCCTACTCATATCCCCAATCACCTTGGAGAAAGGCCTAACATTCTGGATTTATTTCTTACCTCTCATCCTCCTTACTATGTCATAGTCTGGTTGCATGGGGTGGGAACCCTGCATTGTTTGTTATAAAGCAAATCTTGACATATTTTGAAAGCTTATACCACCCCATTCAAGAATCCATTGGGTGTACACCTGACCCTTGCTTGGCATTTTCCAAGATGGCTGGCAAAACTGAAAAATCCTATATCCTGGTCAATACTTGATGGATTTTGATGATCTTGGTATCATTTCTAGGGTTTTTTAGGATGATGAGTCGATCTGGAGTGGTTGTAGATACTTTGGGAGTCGTTTTGACCCATATTCGTCAATACTCAAGGTCATTGGAGGTCAAATGCCCCCTGAAATAAGGAATATCCCATATCCCAGGCAGTCATGGAGAGATTTTGGTGATCTTACTGTCATTTTTATGGTTTTGGGCGAGACTGAGTAGTTCTATAGGCACATGATAACAGTAGGATATCATTTTGCAACTCCATGGGTCAAATCAAGGTCATTTAAGGTTAAAGTTTGGCCTTGAAATATGATAATGCCACAGTTGAGATCACTGTATTTGCTTTATTTCAGTGACAATTTCTACAATCTAGCTAACTGCTGAGCACTTAACATCTTTTCTGCAGATAAAACCAGATCATAATGCTTAAATGACATAACCCACATTATATGGATATGGATATTCGGATATAAACCACAATTTATGCTGAAGTGCAGGGCGCATGCATTCTATGGAAGTTTGCAAAGCTACAAGATATGACCTCGTAAGCAAAACAAAGCTCACACCTAGCTGGGGGATTGGCATTGACAACTTTGATGCAGTTATTCACATTAGGTAACCATTTATTGGGGGCAAATATCAAAAGACATGGTTGTGTCAGGATCGTCAGGATCATCAGTCTGGTCTTCGTTTGCATTTTGGGTCAATGGATTGTTGCAATCCAAGCTGCTGCCACATGCACAGAACATTGTACAAGGGATTCTGCGTCCCATGCAGCTGCAGCGACTCCCCCTGCATGCTGATTGTGATTCATACCTACATCTGATTAGCTTCAGAACTTCATCTGGTGCTAAGCACACTCCTTCACCAACTGTTTTTGGGATGAGAACTCTGTTTTTTGTCTCTCTCCCACCCATAATGCACAGGATTAAGTGGTGGTGGGTCACACTTTAGTGCATTGAGCCAGTTTGCCACAGTGTAGTTGGCTCTGAGCACATTTTGCTGGAAAGCTTCAGTTGTTGGTGGTAGAGAACATAGTTTGGGTACAGCAGTTCCTGACTTCCCTGTCTTTTGAGCCCATACTCGTTGATGACAGTAAGAGATGAGGATTTCTTATCCCCATAGCATGCAACAATGAATGCTGTTGCCTCTTTCTTGATATGGTCAAAGCATGCATCAAGGGGCCCCAGCTTGTCTAGCTTCCAACCATGTATTGCTGCAACTGTGTCACAACCACTCAAAGCGTGTAGTTTGAGGATTTGTGGGATGATGTCTTTGTGCTGGGTTACAGTTGCTCGGATGTCCACTGATTTTCTGCCACGCACTGGAGACTCCAAGCTTATCAGTCATAAACCTAGATGCTGGAATGCAGTATTGCACCAGAACTTTGATGTCATATTTCTCGGGTAATATACACTCACTGACTTTCAAACAAGAGTTTTTTTTTTTAAGGTCGTATACTGGGCCTTCACTGAGAACAGCACTACGTAGTCTTTTTGGCTCCACTGTAGGGGTATCACATTCTCTCTTTCATGAATGCTGATAAATTCTGCTTGGACACACAAGTGGAAACACCATTCTTGTGACAACAAAGGATTTTTGCTCCATCTTCCAAGAGAGGCTCTAGTCTTGCTCGAACATCTGGCTGCCCTCTGATGTTGCTGCTCTCTATGATTTTCTGAATCCTCCCACAATTTGAAAGACCTTTCTGACCTCCAGGACAGCTACGCAGGAAATCCTTGAAGAAACATTCATCTGCAGCTTTTGTAGAACCTGAAAAATAAGAATTTTGTTTACCCATTCTTCAGAGTACAAATCGCATTGAAATAATTTATCCTCAGCAAATGAAAACTAAACAATGCTCACCTGATATATTCTCCATATTCAGCAGTCAAAAAACAATTTTGGAATCAGCACAACCAAGATGTCATCAAACCACCAGGTGGGCAGCACCATCAGCAATAATCTCAACCTGAAAAAAATAAGAGGAATAATTAGACATATTGGAATTCACCTTACCATGAGGAAAATAATCCCAGATTTCATTTTAAACCCTATAGAACTACTCAGTCTCGCCGAAAACCATGAAAATGACAGTAAGATCACCAAAATATTTCCACGACTGCCCAGGATATGGGATATTCCTTATTTTGGGGGGCATTTGACCTCCAATGACCTTGAGTATTGATGAATGTGGGTCAAAATGACTCCCAAAGTATCTGCAACCACTCCAGATCGACTCATCATCCTAAAAACCCTTAGAAATGGCACAAAGATCATTAAAATCCGTCAAGTATTGATAGTGGCCATTTTGAAAAGGCCAAGCGGGGGTCAGGTATACACCTGATGGATTCTTGAATGGGGTGGTATAAGCTTTCAAAATATGTCAAAATTTGCTTTAAACAAACAATGCAGGGTTCCAGGAAAATCAGGGTCTGTGCTACTGGACTATCAAACTTTTTTCTCCATTGGACTCCTCTGACCACAATCTTGTATCTCTTTCCTGTCCTATTACTTAATCCAGCATTTGGATCCATCCAACAGGAGGTGCCTTTGGCATTTATACTGCTGGTTGGGAGGTACTCAGGCAGTACTTCTGTGATTTCCCATGGAATGATCACTGCTTCAGTGGCCAGGGCCCTTCTGAGTGTGCTGAGAATATCATGGAGGTGATTCTCTTGAGCATAAAAGCATACATTCCATATTCTATTCCAACTACTAATGCAAAAAAAACCTTGGTTTAACTTGTTCTCATGCTATCCACAACAGAGGAGTCTTTCAGAAGGAACCATCACCATCCAACTCCTGACTCTCACACAGCTTATATTTCTGGCCAGAATCATGCAAAGTGCAAAATCTGTTCTTTGACTTGCTAAAAATTCCTTCATCTCACAAAAATGTGAAAACCTATGCTATTCTAATTATTCTCACCCTTTCTGGCATCTAGCTGAGAACCTCTTCAACAACTTGACTTCCTCTTCTTTCCCTCCTCTTTTCCATTCTGGTGGCTCAGTTGCTCTCTCTTCTCCTGACAAAGCTGAACTCTTCACTCAAACTTACACTTCCAACTCAACCCTGGATGATTCCAGTGCTCTTCCTCCATCTCCTCCCTCTGACTTTATTATGTCTGAAATTAGAATGTCTTCCAAAGTTGTTCTTTCTGCCCTATCCAGGCTCAACCCTAGGAAGGTATACAGTCCTGATTGTGTTCCTCCTGTTCTTAAGAACTGGGCTTTAGTGGTGACACCCTGCGAAGGCAAACTCTTTCATCTTTCTCTCTCATCTGGTACTTTTCATTCCTGCTAGAAGTTCACTTTCATTCAGCCTGTCCTAAAGAAGGGTGACCACTCTCAATCCTGTAGCTATTGTCCAATTGCTTTGATTTCTTGCCTTCATAAAGTTTTTGAATCTCCTTAATAGGAAGATTCTTAAACCCCTCTCTTCTCACAATCATCTTCAAGATATCTTGCATATCTCCAGGGTGGTGTATCAGGGCCAAAAAAAATAATGTGATATGATACATTGGGAAAAATGTATCTCATTATGATACTAGATATATGAATAATATATGTATCATATGATATGATACAATACACATATACAGTGAGGCCTTAAATAGCGAATTTTTGCTTAACGAATTACCTCCATAAGGCTCCATTGATTAAAATAACGATTTTACCTTGCAGAATGAATTTGGTAACGAAAAACTTAACACGTTTTCTGTTCAGTTGGAGGTTGGTAGCTGTCGTGAGCAGTTGTGTACAACACAATTGCTCACTATTAAATTTTAATTTATTAGCTTTATAAGTGTATAAAACATGTAGTCATGGCCCCTAAAAGACCATCATCTGCTAATGCTCCAAAGAAATCCAGGAAAACTATCAGTCTCCAGATGAAGCAGGACATTATTAAAAAAAGTGAATCTGGAACGAGCACCAAAGATCTTGCTGCTGAATATGGATTGTCTGCCAGTACAGTTTCGACGATTTTTAAGAAGGAAGAAATTATGAAAACTAAAGTAAGTGATGTTACAAGTAGACTTATTAAAGGAAGGGAAGCTATTGCTGAAATGGAGAGAGTTTTACTGATATGGATTAGAGAAAAGGAAATGAAGGGGGAATCCATTACTGAGGCATTCATTAGTGACAAGGCAGTGCAAATATATTGCTACGGTGGCGGCGTAGGCTGTAGTCCCCAAGTATCTGTGTTTCCAACCACCCAGCACCTTTTCACGTTTCTGGGTTCGGAACAGTCAAGAGACTGGGCAAAGATGTAATCTCCTCTGGTATCTAGGAAGGCCTCTCTGGTCAGTGGTTTATTTCCAGATTATTCAGGTCCGACTTGCACATTAACTGTAAAGGACTTCCCCTAGTGCAGGTGTCTCAATCTGACTCTCCACTGAGTAAGAGACCCAACCGCTCAGGGTCCAAGAAAGGGCTAGAATTCAAAGGTAGACCTAATAGAAGTAAACTACTTGTGTTTTTCTCTTTATTATATCTGAAATAAGCAACTATTCAGTGTGACAGTATAAACATAACAAAAGGACTGGCAATGCATCGCACTTGACAAAACACCTGGAGCCCCAATAACCCTTAGTGAGATTTGGCAGAAAGGATAGAAAACAAGTGGGAGACAAGTACCAGAAATGACTTGCAACAGAATGTTAACCCTTGTCCCAGCTTAACTACCCTCCAAACTTGACCCCCCCTTTTATGACCTGAGTTCCAATTCCTTTATTGGCTGGCTAGTTAGTAGGGTTAGGGTCACAGGCCTGATTTCAGGGCAGATCCAGTGGCCAACAGTGGTTGACACAAACTGCGTAGCTCCCACTGGATGGGACCCACAATCCAAGCCTGATGAATCCAGACCACGTGAGTTGAATCCCAACTGGTTGCCTAGACAACACAAGATTATTAGTTACATGCATCTAGCACCATTAATCACAATAATAACAACATAACAGGCAATTAACCACAAACATTAACTGGAATCATGACTTCATAATTGATCACTGGAAAACATAATTTACTCATGAAATCAAAGCACATAAATAATAAATAACCAACATAAAAAATAATAACTACAAACATTGACAATTATGGCAAACCTATCTCACATGAGTTAATCAACCTATAATCATTGCCAAACAAGCATGGGCAAAAACCTAACTCTGGAATAATATGACTGGTGACCTATAATAATGATAATTGGTTCTCTAGCTAGTTACATGACAGGGTGGCAAACCTATCTATACTCAGTCAGTTTCAACAACCTATATGTATGTCTACCCTTAATAATAATAATTAACCATGATAATGATGGTGAAATACAAATGAACTCTAGCCAAGGATTACAGAAACTCCTACCTTTAAAGGCTTTCCACACTTCCTTGGCTTCTGACAGGATGTCCGTATTAATGGTCTATTCAGGTTTCATAACCTTAATCCTAATTACCATTAATGGTTTCCTAACTAAACTCCTGTGGGGAAAGAAAAACTTGAGGGGACCCAGATAGGACTTGAAAATTAGGGTGAAGTTTTTTTTTTGTGAAAAACTCCACAACCCCCAAAAAGGGGAATTTGAAAATCAAGGGGGGGTTGTGAGAAACTTCACAACCCCCACATTCCTTCCCCCTAAGAAAAAAACTCCCCTCACAATTCTTTCCTCCTTCATGGTCCCTAACAGGATAATGCATCGCTTGACAATCCAAACATGGGAGTATACATTATAAAAGTTATTGCATCAAAACCATGCTGACCCTCCCAGTTAGCTAACCTACACTTACATTAAAACTCATTAGTACCACAAATTATTACAGACTTATCTAATAACAATTGCTTTACTCAAACTGGCCAATTATAACAGAGGGAAAAACCATTTCATAACTAGGTCAACTTAGCCAAATGCCCAAATCTCATTATTACAGTAATCCATTTGGTACCACTAACATTGTACATTAATTCCCAATATGTACATGGTAAATACTGGCAGTGTTTTTTTTTTTTTTTTTTTTTTTTTTGGGTAAGCACCACTTTTGTTTCACTTAATCTACACATTGTTCACTGGTATCACCTCCTTGCTTCTGGCACAACCTACAGTTTCTACCCAGAAATCCTCCAACCCCCTTTTGGGTCACAACATTCACTGTGTTTTTCTTGCTTGATTCACTTCACTGCCTCTATTTCCCTTGACCCTGGATCAAGAGACCAGGACCCATAAATTTGACTGTAGTGTTCTTCCCACACTATACCATGGGGAAAATCTGGCTATTAACCCCTTTGTTCCTCCACCACTCCAGCCAGGTGTATTCACTCAAATCCTCTGGGAATTCAAGTTGGGAGGGTATTTTTTTTTTTTTTTTTTTTTTTTTTTTTTGAACCAGAGTATCAGTAGGAACAGTGAAGAAGAAAAGAAGGAAACCAAATCAAGGCTGCTTACTCCCTTAGAACACTTAATTATTGACCCCTTCAGAACAAAAGGTTCACTAACTACCCCTCCCCTGGTTATACACCCAAAATAAAGCAGAAATCAATGAATAATCCATTCTTACATCCCTTTCGAGTGCCGAGTACATTGGGTATCCTCTCACAGGAAAGAAAACCCCAAATCTAGTTATCTTAGAGTGTATTTTATAACAGATTTACCCACAATACTTCACTTCAGTTTACCCTGTTGGGTCATTCCAGCGTAATGGTGATCACGTATGCAGACAAAAAAACTGGACGTTTCTTGTTGTAGCTCATTAAGTAATAATCCTACATAAAAAAAAGTTATAGTGAATATTAAGGGATGTTAGTATATGCTATTAAAACCATCAGCATCGAACAAAATTTATTCATATTTTATAGATATAAATCGAAAATCCCGTAACGGTTATCACATCAATGCATCATGATGTTTCACTTACCTTCATACTTTGCTATTTCCTATGAATTCTTTAAGAACTGGTGACTATTGCTATTTTTATCTGTTACGTGACATATTAAGGTACCTTTTGGTCACTTTGTTTATTTGTAAACACATTTAGTTTATTTATAGGAATTTAAATACATTGTAACGGTGATCACAAGAAAAATGTAACGTTGATCACCGTGCGATTTGAATGCAGTATTCACTATAAAAACAAATGTACACCTGATGTTATGACACGCATGTATTACAAAACATACAGTATATACATAACTAGACATATACACTACTAAATATATAGTATATATACATAGTATATATATATATATATATATATATATATATATATATATATATATATTTTTTTAGTTCAGGAAGAACCGATTCACCTCTATTTAAAGGGCATATCTCAGCGGAAAAACAAAGAAAAAGTGAGAGGAAAGACAGAGGAAAAAGAAAGGGTGGAGGGGACAGTCGAAGTGGAAAAAGACCAAGGACTGCAGGGTCGAGCCCCATCATCCTTGGTGCTAGGGCCGGGAGGGCGCACGTGAAACCTCCAGGAACAAGCACGTACAAACGAGCACAAAGAGCACTCAAGAGCACGAGCTTAGAACCCCCTTGCGGGGATATATATATATATATATATATATATATATATTATATATATATATATATATATATATATACGGTGTATATATAAACAGAACTTTATAGGTCTACATGTTATATGCAACTGATAGCTTTATGGTTTAATACATACACAACTTAGCTTTGCTTACTCATAAAAAAAACTTTATAGACATGTTATATGCAACTGATAGCATTATATTTTAATACATATTGTGTGGGTATGAAGAACTCCATTTCCATTTGAAGCCAGTTCGGTATTCACTAGGTTTGGGCAACAAATGAATGATTCTTGACATATATATGGTATCAGTGTCATTTTTCACAGGGAAGACAAAATTATATTCATCACCATTAAATGAAACATTGCGTTTTCGCAAGTATGAAATTATGTACTTTCTTTCATACCCTTTGTAACTCTTAATGCTCATCACTTGTGCAACATAGTGTTGATTCTAGTAAACTCAACAATAACAAAGTCATTTACTTTAACTGCAATCTTAATATTACTCGAAGTATCAACTTGTTTGGAAGTGCTAGGCATGTTAGATACGTCTTTGTTGGTTTCTTTACTTTTGTTGCGGCATCATCACTAATTTTACTGTCATTGTGTGTTTCCTTTCTTAGTTCAACATCATGCTAGTCGAACTGTCACTATTAATAAGTATCACGTTGCACTGTACTTTCCTCATCCTCGCTTTTTGAAGTGTCAGATGAGTCATCATCAGTCGAAGGTAAAGGTGAACATAACGCTTCAATGTCATCATCGTCTGCTTTTTCTGGATGACCTTTGTCTGGCTCAATGTCACACTCTTTGTAGGGCGTCGTGTCATAAGTGTTCGCATACAGCTCAACAACATAAGGAGCCTTAACTTTTACGTAATGACACTTCTGTATCTGCTGTGCAGCCTTACATCCCTTCCACATGTTAACATACATATGTTTAGAGCTTTCAATATCTTCAAGTGGTACATACAGGCAACAGTTTTCTTTGCCAGTTCTTTTGCTGTCTCATAAACATCCTTTGCTGTTCGTACGACTGCTCGTTGCTGCATGACCCTCCTATAAACATTATACTTCACCACTGCCCCTATTCCATCATGCGCACCCTTTCCATGATAACTTTCTGTAAAGCTCCAATCGGCTGAGCAAGAGTGGAGTGCATTGTGATTACTTAGAGCTGCCATTGAATATTTGTTTTTAAAATGGGCCGCAGCACCATCTGTCCATATATTTACATGATTGATTTGGATATTTAACTCTGTGCAAAGGTGGTCTAGAATATGGTGATTGAATACTTGTACTTCAAGGCTGCCATGTGTGGCAGTGTCACTGATGACAGCGAAGGATGTCTCTGTAAGAGCTTGTTTCTCAGGTGAGATGTAGTATGCTATGGCTGTGTAAATTGTAACGCTGTTTCCTGTACTGTGTACCCAATGAGCCACCATGACTTCATTTTGGTGCCTTATTGTGTAATTTTCAGCAAAGTCAGTTTGTAGAATTATATTGTTTGCAGTTAGTTTTGCTTTGTTTTCTCTCAGTGCTTTTGCTTGTTTGTACATGTTGTATCGGTGTTTGCTATAAAAGCGCAGTTGGCTTTGGAGTTCGTGGATTGCTTCATCACAAGTATATTGGTTGCGCTCCAATGTGCCCTTCTTCCATTGGTCAACATTAATTACCACTGAGTGCTCTGATTCATCATCATGTAACTCATCATATAGAAGTGTAGTAAATCAGTCGAAATGGGGCATTGACTGCACTCACCCTTCATGCATTGTGTGTTCTCTATATCACAAATGAACAGTGGCAATAGCTCATTGCAATGCTTCAGCTGTTTCCACTTCAGTGAGCGAAACAGCAGAACGAGATTCTCGCAGTAGGGCAGCAACATGACTCCTGGCTCTGAGAATCTATGAGACCTACATGTTTAGGTCGTAGGGAACAATACTTCGACCCCCCCACTTTTACGTCAGGGTTTTCGATGAGAAAGAGCTGGTAACATTCACTGAGATTGTAAGAAAGTGTGCATTTAGCGACTTTCTCTTTCTTTCCATCTATTATTATGGTGATGACATCCTTACGAGATGGTTTCTGACGAGATATATCATCTCTGTTGTAGAAGTCTTTGATTTTCTGTATGGTGTCTTGTGTGATGGCAATACTTGGTCGTCTTGTAGTTGATAGGAGTTCTGGAGTCCAGCCAACAGCTCCAGCTAGCTGTTTAATTACAGCTATCATCTTACTGGGAGATTGTGAAAGCGTAGCATATGTGCGCTTCACAGCTCTACCTGTAAAAGACGTAAGAACAGTTACTAGTATGTAGGTACGTGTTAACTCTCATATATTAAAACAGATGAAATGACGTAGGTATAGATAGTAAAGCTTTTACATACTGTATTGGTATTTTATTTATATATATATATATATAGGGTGAACCAAATGTAGGTGGACAGTAAACGATAACGTTTATTTTGAGAATACATATTTAATTTTTTTGTATACTATAATACAAAATAAAATTTAAATAAATTTAGTTATAATATTTAATATAATAAAACACAAACACCATAGTTATAATGAACACCATAGTTATAATATAATATAACACAAACTGTATTCAACCTACTGTCCACCTACTTTTGGTTCACCGTGTATATATATATATATATATATATATGATGAATATTTTTCACGTGTTACCTTCGTGAAATAATTTTCATATATATATATATATATATATATATATATATATATATATATATATATTAATGCTTACCCCCGCAAGGGGGTTCTAAGCTCGTGCTCTTGAGTGCTCTTTGTGCTCGTTTGTACGTGCTTGTTCCTGGAGGTTTCACGTGCGCCCTCCCGGCCCTAGCACCCAAGGATGATGGGGCTCGACCCTGCAGTCCTTGTCATCCTTGGTCTTTTTCCACTTCGACTGTCCCCTCCACCCTTTCTTTTTCCTCTGTCTTTCCTCTCACTTTTTCTTTGTTTTTCCGCTGAGATATGCCCTTTAAATAGAGGCGAATCGGTTCTTCCTGAACTAAAAAAAAAAAAAAAAAAATATTAATGCTTACCTAGTGCTTGACGAGTAGCATATCCCGGTGATTTAGTACTGGAACTGGGTCTCAGCTCATTATCAACTTGTTCAGAAACATCTTGCTCTGCAGTTAGTCGCTGGGCTTCCTTCAGTTTTTCTCTGTAAGCTCTAGTTCTTAACTTAACACTTTCTCTTCGTTTCTTTAATGTACTTTGAGTTAACTGCGAAAACCACTTCTTACACTTGGCTTTGTTTTTGTCTTTTATTTCTGCTGCATCTTCTCTAGTTTTACACTTTAATCTATATTTGCGCATTCGTTCTGCAGCACTAATTGGGGCCATAATGATAGTCTAAACTCTGAAACAGTAAGAGACCATTAGTTAAACTCTGAAACAGTAAAAGAACATTAGTAGACACAATATATGATACATCCATGGTATTTTTTGTGATCACCGTTATGTGCTTATGTGATCACTGTTATGACACGTAACGGTGATCACAAGGTATGTTCATCCTTCTTGCACAGGTGCAGAGCCGATTCAAACCAATTAGGTGGGTGTTGTGCATACCTAAGGGCAAATTAAAAAAGGAACTGACTTTGTTTAAAAAAGTAAGAAAAATGTGGATTTGGCAACATAATAAGACAAAAACCGTAATGGTGATCACAGTGGTTATAGGTCAATTTGAAATTGAGCCATCTGAGTATGGAAAGTGTCATACCTCGGAATAAGTTATATTATATATCTATCATATACAGACAAATGAAACCCACATAATCAGTGCTCTCATATCATTTTGTTTCTCCCAATTACCAGACATCGAATATACCTAAAATTATTCAAGCGTAATGATATCACTAATACCCTTCACTAAATCATCAAACTTTTTTTCTAGTGTACAGTTAGCACATTTCTGTGACTTGTATCAGAAAGTAGACAATTTTTCCTTTAAAATGAGCTATAATACAATATTTGTATGCAAGTTTTGAAATTTCACCCTCAGGATGACAGTTGTGTGGAATTACCCTGTTGCCTCTGATTCTGTACTCAAGGGTCTGTGGTTGTACATTTGGTAATTCTGCAAGATTGCCACAGGAGCGTGTGAATGGCCGGTTGAGCCCTGACTGGGGTAAGTTAAGTTTCTCTGATCGTGAAGTCTTGGTCTCAGCTTGGAAATGACGATGATGGCTAGTCCAGGCACGAACCTTCTGTCTATACTCATTTAGTATCTCCTGACATGTGGTGAATCCTGACTGCACAGGGCTAAAACTAACATGGCAAGACTGAGATTGAGGGACTTGAGGTGAGCCGGGCATGGAATCAGTGAACCCAAGGAACGAATTCTCCAGAGTACTCAATGCATCATTAGCTACATCTAGCGACTGTTGTACAAGTCTCAATGATTGCTGGGCCAATTTTAATCCATCCAATGGAGCATCATCTTCCAGTGTGTCCAGATATTCATGCGAATCTGTCACATTACCCTGGACCTCAGTTTCCCAGACTCATTTTCAGAACCAGCACCCCACAACTGATTTTCTTGAAAGGGGGGTATGGTTTGGGGACTCATGAGGCAAGACTCACTCATGGGAGTACTGGTGAAAATTGATTCTAATGACCCTACCAAAATCGGAGAATTCTCATAACCAAGTGAAGGTATATCATTACCTTCTGACTCCTGCATAGTTCGAAAAACTTGCTCCCCCACTGGAAATGCCCCGGCCTGAATCTCCTCAACGGGTGTCTGAAAATCTGTCTCCCCCGAATGCTGAGTAATTGGAGGCACATCTCCACAGTTTAGCTCCACTGGCGGACACCCTTCCATTCCAGCAGTTGTCTCAGCACTAAAATTACTAGTCCCATCATACTCCCAATACTCTACCAAAGGGTCTCTCCAGGTAATACTTTGTCGCGCATTCAGGAGTGTATTCAACCGGTGATATTTCTCTGAAGAAGAGAGTTCCTCATCTGTATCCGAAGCACTGGTCCCAACACTGGAGTTCCCCATGAAAGCTACCCGGGATTCCACTTCAGGGGTACCAAAGCCCTCAAAGGAATATTCAGGGCCATCATCTAAAGTGGTGCCACCCCTATGCCAGGGAAAGGGTATGCGTGCGGCACTTGATGGTAAGTCCGGGATCCAGGTCTCAGGCATCTCAGGTACTTTCTGCAATTCCTGTTCCTCCTATGCTTCTGTAGATATTTTGGGGGTTCATGCCAGGCCTTCAAATGGGTATGATGAGCTTTTATAACTCGGGGGGTGCCCTCAACAGTTGATGTGGTCAATTCATAGGATACTCCATTACTGTGTACTTGACTAACCTTGTAAGGCCCAGTATACTTGGGGGAGAACTTCCGTGAGGTGCTCCGGTCACTGGTAATGATCTTCTTGACTACTTTCTGGCCAACCTGGAAGGGTGCAAACCGTGGATGGCCCTCCTTCCATATTTCTCGCAATTGAGGGGGAACAACTACAGTAGCAATATTCTGGTGACGTTGTTCCAAGAGACAGTCCGCAGGGGTGGTCTTTATTTCAGCATGGAAGGTATTGTTATAGGTAATCACAGCTGTTACCAGATTTGTATCCCATTCCACTCCTGTTTGTCCCAAGCTCCTCAAGAACTCTCCAATTGTTCTATTTACACGTTCAACAGCACCATTGCTAGCAGGCTTAAGTGGACTAGTATAAACATGCATAATCCCATAGCGATCAAGGAACTCTTGGAACTCCTCCGAACGGAATTCAGGTCCATTGTCTGTCAGGAGCCTCCGAGGAATTCTTAACAAGTTGGGGAATATATCATGCTCCATCAACTGGATAATGGTAGATGACCTTTTTGTTCTTAATGGGCGAGCCACAACCCACTTGCTAAAATGGTCAACCATCACCAGACAACCAAGGTACCCTAGCTGGGTGCGTGGGAAAACCACAATATCAGCAGCCACTAATTCAAAAGGATGTTCAGTTTTTATCTTCAAGGTTGGTGGGATGATAGGCTGACTAGCTACTTTATACAACTGACAGGTTTCACAGGTAATACAGATGTCACTAGCTACTTTATACAAATCCGGGTGCCACACAAACAGTCGCAACGCTTCCACCAACTTATTACGCCCAATATGTGCCATTTCCATGTGGAAACTGAGGGCCATATCCACGAGCAATGTGGAAGGTACTACACAGCTAATATACCCAGTCCTACTTTGATGTACTATCACCCCACTCCTTAACTGTAATTCCCGCCAGTTCCGCTTAAACGGCCTCAAGGCAGGTTTTCCCTCTGGTAGGGGCTTTGACTGGGCCAATAGCCCATGCACCTGTCGCAACAATCGGTTCCGTTTTTGCATTAGAATCACTGATTCTGAGTCAAGCAACTCTCGGTTCACTATCCACTTCTTGCCTTCCTCAAATACTGAACCCAACTCTGGCTCCTCTGCTTCGATGTCTGGTACCTCTTCCTCCATGCATGCTGCCTCCTCTAGCGCCTCTACTCCAAAACATTCCACTAACTCTGGGTCTCCATATGACCATGCAGCTACATCAAACTTCATTTCAATGTCAGCCATAATTAGATAGTTTGAACCTAACAAGAAACAGTACGGGAGACTATTCTCTGGGGCTACTGCAAAAGGTAGTTGGATCTTTTCATCTCTACCCTGAATAGTCAATTTTACTAGTCCTTGACAGGGTACCAATTTCACACCAATCCCAGTCAAGATTATCTGGCAAGGCTGTACTGATACTTCTTCCTCTTCTCTCGCTTTTAAACTCTTGACCACTGACTCGGATACTAAGCTAATCTCTGCTCCTGAATCCAACATAGCACAGTAATTGACTGCACCCAACTGTACCCAAGTCCAAGCAACGGGTCCTCCCTGGTGTCCACAAGTGACCCTTTCACCCCTGGCTTCCCGATCTGGATTCTGCAGTAACAAATTCCCTTCACACTGCTCTATATCACTTTTTCCCGCTACCTCCTGGCCAGTTTCCTGCTCCATAGTGTCCACCTGTTCCACCATCAACTCTGCTGGCTCAGCAAACCACTTGTGTGCTATCAGTGGATTGTAATGTACTCCAGATATACACTGCAAATGGACCCTTCTTTCTGGGGTATCAGGGACAGTTACATCCATAACGTACACAACTGGCTTTACACCATAGTGAACCCAAACCCTCAAGGAATAACAATGGCTTGCGGCTAACAGTACTTCTGGAGTTACCAACACTCCAGGTTGTCTCATCATCTTCAGGTCTTTTATGCGGCGGGCATTATTTGACAAGCGATACCTCTTGGGAAAGGTGATCAATTCATCCATCAGCTCTCTCCGTAATTCCAATGGGTGTTGTGGAGGATTCCAAGGTGGCCCATGCTCGTAATGATGATCCTGCAACACTTGTACTAGGCTAATAAACAACGAATCACCACCTCCATCAACTTTCATGAGTACTCGCAGTCCAGGTGGTAAGCGATTAGTGAGGGTTCTGTCATCTCCGTTGGTCACTCCCAGCAGGTGGTATTCGTGACAATGCATCTGCAGCTCCATTCTCAGTCCCAGGGCGATACCGAATTTCAAACTCAAAGTCAGCGAGATCTTCATAAGTTCGGGCCAATCTACTATCAACAATCTTCATGTTGCTCAGGTATTCTAATGGTTGATGGTCTGTATACAGTACAAAAGGCACACCATATAGAAATGGGCGAAATGTCTTCACACCCCATCTTAGGGCTGCCAACTCCCGTTCTATAACTGAGTACATTCTCTGGGCCTTGGAAAAGGTCATTGATGCATAAGCAATCACCTTAAAATCACCATTCTGTTGTTGTCCCAAACAAGCACCAGCGCCAACCCCGGAAGCATCCACATACAGTTCCAATTTTTCAGCTTCAGGTCTGTAATCTGGATAGGACAGTTGCACTTCCTTAACCAAGGCCTCTTTCACTGTTGTAAAAGCCTTGTCCATCTCCAGTGTCCATTTCAATTTTTCTCTTGATCTACCTCCAGTTAAATGAGACAAAGAACTTTATCACTGAACAATCTGGTACAAACTTTCTCTGGAAATTCACTAAACCCAGAAATTCCCTCATCTGTCGAACAGTTTCTGGTTTTGGGAACTCGTGCACTTTCTGCATATATTCAGGGGATTTCCGCAAACCTTCTCTCCCAACCAAGTGTCCCAAAAATGCAACCTCAGGTTGGAACCATTGACATTTCACAGGTTTGACCTTTATGCCAGACTTCTCCAGAGTATACAGGACTTTATCTACCAGTTGAAGATGTTCTTCGAACGACTCGCCCATTATTAGGATATCATCAATGTAGATGATAACTCTACTTCTTGGAAAACCATGTAACACTTCTTGTACCATCCGTTGGAAACTAGCAGGAGCATTCTTTAATCCAAAACTCAGTCGCTTAAACTGCCAATGCCCTCTGGTGGTTGAAAAAGCAGTGCTCTCTCGGCTCTCTTCGGCAATTGGCATTTGATAATAACCTCGGACCATGTCTAGGGAAGTGAAGTAACAGGTTCCATGAAGACTAAAAACTGCATCCGTTAAGTTGGGCATTGGAAATCGGTCTGGTATGGTCACTTCATTCAATTTTCGATAGTCCACACACATTCTAATTGAGCCATCCTTCTTCCGGATAGGGACAACAGGTGAACTCCATGGGGAAATGCTAGGTTCTATGATATCAAGCAACAGTAATTCCTGGCACTGGGCTTCCACCGCTTCTGCGACTGGTTCTGGGAATCTACGGGGTCGTTGTCGGATAGGGGTATCGTTATACAACTCTATCCGGTGTGGTACACAATTCACAAAACCTACATCATCATCCCCTTGACTCAACACTTTCTCCCGGCGCGCCAACATTTGTAAGACCTTCTCCCTCTCTTCGAACTTCAACTCGGGTGACATGGTTATTTCAGTCCGTAGGCGTTCTTCGTCCAGCCTGGTTGTTCAGCTTGGGCTCCAGTCATGAACGCCTCAATTCTCTCACTTTCAGCTACTGTAAAGTCCAGTTCTTCTTCATAGACTATTGATCTTATAGTCCCTATCCGGTCACCCGCCTTGATTCTCTGGGCTTCTGGGGTCAACTTCATTACCAACACTTCTGTCATCCCAGCCAATCCATCCACTAACCCAGGGTGACCATACACTTTCCCCTGGAGTCGGGAATCTCCATCATCATCCTCAAAACAGTACTCCAGTCTTCCTTCACCTTCGATTTCATTCAAGCAAGGAAACTGTACAGGAACTCTGTGATATTTGCAGGTACTTAATTTCACATCGGCTGATGCATAACAGGAAACATTCCGGATCACCCTTCTACATGGCGCATTCTCACTCCTCAAGTAAATTTCCTCCATATGCCCATCTTTATAAGCTCGTGTTATCCTTTTCTTTTCACATTAACTCGGAGACTGTTTTCAACAAGAAAATTCATTCCCAATACAACTGGGAACTTCAACCTTTTTACCACTGCAAACAGAACAGGCTCCATTTCCACTCCATGAATCGATAACCCCAGCGTAATCACCCCCAGTGGTTTAATATGGTTGTTCACTCCAATCCCTCGAATCCTCAAGTTACAGCTCTGCATCTCTGGAGTTAACTCCAGTTCCTCTACCACTGAGTGATCCAAGATTCCAACTGTAGCTCCGGAATCAAGTACTGCCAAGTAGTTCTCCGAATGTTCAAACCGTATATCCACCTTCAGTAAAGATTGAGGCGCTAACTGTCCAGTCATCTCCTCATCCAACCCATCAGTGTCAAAGACATTACTATTTATCAAATACGTTTCGGGAGCATCAGCTTCGGGTTCATTATTCTGGTCAGGGGGTTGCTCCCTATCAGACTCTTCAGGAATATTTACACTCTCATCCAGACCAAATGGACCTGGATACCCTAGGTTATTACTAGCAGGCTCGCAACTAACGGGGGACCTATCAGGACAATCAGTACCAGGATTTACAATCAATGATTCATTCCTCCCACCAAAAGATGGGAAAAGCTCTGTTGCCTCATATCTCTGGGGGACAAAAGGAACTGCACTCGCATTCATTCTCACAGGCAAAACTGGGTTGACACACACTGGATCTCCCCCCATCTGTACTTCACCCATAAATTCTTGTTCTGGTATTGGGCCACTAGTTAGGGGCACTATTCGTCCTGCTAGGAGCTCTGGGGGTTCCCCTCTGGCCTCAGAGCTTACTGGTTTAAAGGGCGCAGTTCTTGATTCGGCTCAGTCCCTCGTGGGCTGGTCTGGTTAGGCCCAGGAACTGGTTCCCTTGAGATGGTAGGACTCGGTGCTCTTGAACTGGGCCTACTCTGCTGGCGTGATCGCTGGCTATGACCATACCCATTAGGTGGGTAAGGGCATCGTGACACCCAATGATCCCGCTCACCACACCGCAAACACACTCCTAAACGCCGACGACAATCCCGTTCCAGGTGACCTCTCCTTCCACAGTAATTACAGTTCACCCAGGGACGATCAGATGGTGGTGGTGGAGGGGTGGTTAGATGGCTGGCTGGTCCTGAACCCTGCTGCAAGGCCCGCAACTGAGGGTAAGACTGGTGATTTTGTTGGTTTGGGTTCCTTTGGGGCTGACCTTGTATTCTGGCCACCTGGTGGTGGTTGGAGTACCAAAGGGGACATTCCTATGTTCCAGGCCTCCTGCAGGCTGGGGAGAGGTCTAGATAAGGTTAAAGATTTCCCTGGAGGTTCCCTCTCACTAGCTGCCAATTCTCTCACTGCTGGCCAATTCAACTGGGTCCCAGCTCCACGCGTCAGTCGTGCCGTGGCCAGGGCAACTTCAATCTTCACGGAAAATGCATCTGGAACAGTGCTAAGAAATTTTGAAATCAGTTCTCGGCAATTATCCACTTCTACTTCGGGCATTGCAGCCATCCACACAGTTTCTAACCTGGTTGCATACTGGTATAAGGTCTCACTGGGTCGTAATTGAGCATTAGTAAATGCCTCTCGCTTGTCTCTTGTCACGGTAGAATGGAGTTCTCTGTAGTAAGTCTGCAGTCTCTTCCTGACAACTCCGTATGGCATCCCTGGTCGGTCAATTAAATCAAAACCCCCTCTCATCTCCCATAAGACACTCTCGCAATGCCGCTTTCCAGTAGTTGTGTCCTCCTGCTACTGTATTGTCAGCATAATCCTCAAACTCCTTCCTAAATTCTTCGAATGTTCTCCCATCTGATATATCAAATGGCAATGGTTGAGGAAAGCGGCGCCCATCTAGTTTCTCTAGAGCTTTAGCAAGGCGTTCCAGGAGCTGCTCTGTTGCCAATGTTGGCAGTGGTTGGCTGGGTGGGTGGGGCCCCTTTCTTGCGGTAAATGTCCCTGGTTCATCCTCCCCATTTGTCTCCCCAAGCTCTCGGTGAAACTTCATAGGAGGTCTCCGGTTGACTGTTGGTCTGGGCTGGCTTTCTGAAGCCTGAAAGGTAGGGGGTGATTTGGCCCACCTTTGGGCTCCTGGTAGTCGGTTCAGGTCTTCGGCTTCTGTCCCAATGAATCACTCTCCTGGGAGGGACCCATCATTCTCTTTTCCCCAGTTCATAGCAGGGCCATTGGCTCCATCGTCTATTCGAAACCTGGGCTGTTCAGGGCTGCTCACTTGTTCTAACCAGGTGGCTACTGTCAATGCCACTCTTCTGAGAGCATACACATCCTGGTCAGAGTTGTACCCGCAGTAGTAGACCGGTAATTCAAGAGTTGATCCTCAATATCTCTCAGTGGGGATTGGGTGGCGGATGCCACTACCCCCTCACCAAGCTGTCCACTAACTTCTCAGCAACCTCATACTCTGGGTCATCTCTGGGTTCGACATTCTCCCCTGTTCCCCTTTTAAACTTTACTATCTTCAACCAATCTCTCAACTAATCCCGCTGGGGATGCCAAAAAGTATGCTACGGTGGCGGCGTAGGCCGTAGTCCCCAGTATCTGTGTTTCCAACCACCCAGCACCTTTTCACGTTTCTGGGTTCGGAACAGTCAAGAGACTGGGCAAAGATGTAATCTCCTCTGGTATCTAGGAAGGCCTCTCTGGTCAGTGGTTTATTTCCAGATTATTCAGGTCCGACTCGCACATTAACTGTAAAGGACTTCCCCTAGTGCAGGTGTCTCAATCTGACTCTCCACTGAGTAAGAGACCCAACCGCTCAGGGTCCAAGAAAGGGCTAGAATTCAAAGGTAGACCTAATAGAAGTAAACTACTTGTTTTTCTCTTTATTATATCTGAAATAAACAACTATTCAGTGTGACAGTATAAACATAACAAAAGGACTGGCAATGCACGCACTTGACAAAACACCTGGAGCCCCAATAACCCTTAGTGAGATTTGGCAGAAAGGATAGAAAACAAGTGGGAGAAAAGTACCGGAAATGACTTGCACAGAATGTTAACCCTTGTCCCAGCTTAACTACCCTCCAAACTTGACCCCCCCTTTTATGACCTGAGTTCCAATTCCTTTATTGGCTGGCTAGTTAGTAGGGTTAGGGTCACAGGCCTGATTTCAGGGCAGATCCAGTGGCCAACAGTGGTTGACACAAACTGCGTAGCTCCCACTGGATGGGACCCACAATCCAAGCCTGATGAATCCGGACCACGTGAGTTGAATCCCAAACAGGTTGCCTAGACAACACAAGATTATTAGTTACATGCATCTAGCACCATTAATCACAATAATAACAACATAACAGGCAATTAACCACAAACATTAACTGGAATCATGACTTCATAATTGATCACTGGAAAACATAATTTACTCATGAAATCAAAGCACATAAATAATAAATAACCAACATACAAAATAATAACTACAAACATTGACAATTATGGCAAACCTATCTCACATGAGTTAATCAACCTATAATCATTGCCAAACAAGCATGGGCAAAAACCTAACTCTGGAATAATATGACTGGTGACCTATAATAATGATAATTGGTTCTCTAGCTAGTTACATGACAAGGTGGCAAACCTATCTATACTCAGTCAGTTTCAACAACCTATATGTATGTCTACCCTTAATAATAATAATTAACCATGATAATGATGGTGAAATACAAATGAACTCTAGCCAAGGATTACAGAAACTCCTACCTTTAAAGGCTTTCCACACTTCCTTGGCTTCTGACAGGATGTCCGTATTAATGGTCTATTCAGGTTTCACAACCTTAATCCTAATTACCATTAATGGTTTCCTAACTAAACTCCTGTGGGGAAAGAAAAACTTCTGAGGGGACCCAGATAGGACTTGAAAATTAGGGTGAAGTTTTTTTTTGTGAAAAACTCCACAACCCCCAAAAAGGGGAATTTGAAAATCAAGGGGGGGTTGTGAGAAACTTCACAACCCCCACAATATGAACAAATTAAGGAATCCCTTCCAGCATCAGTTGAAAGATATGAATCATTCAATGCAAGTCGTGGGTGGTTTGAAAATTTCAAGAGAACGTCAGGAATTAAGAACATTATAAGGCATGGTGAGGCTGCAAGTGCTGATACTGAGGGAGCAAAGGAATTTAAAATAGAATTTGCAGAACTTGTTGAGGAGGAGGATTATTTGCCTCAAGTTTTTAACGCCGACGAAACTGGCCTATTTTGGAAAAAGCTACCGAACAGAACCTACATTACTAGAGAAGAGTCCAAACTGCCTGGCCATAAACCAATGAAAGACTGGTTTACTTTACTTATGGCTGGGAATGCATCAGGGGACCTGAAGATTAAGCCTATGCTTGTGTATCATTCCCAAAATCCCAGGATATTCAAGGAGAAGGTGAACCCATTTAAAAAATGGGTAAACAAGCTCAAAAAGGGTCAAAATTTGGGCTCTGGAACGAATTACTGAAAATCCCATTGAACTAATGCATTGCATAATGAATTTTTCAGTTAACGAATGACTTTCTGGAATGAATTAAATTCGTTATGCAAGGCCTCACTGTATATACACCTATATAATGTATTATATATGTATATATATATATATATATATATATATATATATATATATATATATATATATAGTATTATGAAACAACTGAATTACTTTATTTTTATTGAATTTTACAAACAGTAACTTCTCAAACAATTCATCAGACATTCTGTTTCTCTTTGAAGGAAAGAGATTTCCAGCTATGCTAAAAAAGTCTCTCAACTGGAGCACTTGATTGCAGTGTAGTGTTGTATTTTATGAACAGTTCTTTTATCAAAGGATACATGTGTAATTGTTGAATGTCTGATGAATTATTTGCTAAATAATTAGAAGATGGAGAGGGGAGGGGAAAGATCACTGACTGAGTCTATGATAAAGTATTGTGTTACCGACACTTACTTGTATCGTATCTTTTGATACAATACAAATAATATATCTCTGACTCTTGGTTATCCTCCTTTTAGGATTTTGGTGAAACCTTTGCTCTTGTGCTAAACATATAAAAAACTTTTGATAGAATCTGGCACAAATCTTAAATTTTGAAACAGCCCTCCTTTGGTTTCTATCCTTCTATCTGTGCCTTGCCTTCATCTCTAATTTCCTTTCTGGTTGATCTATAGCTGCGGTTGTAGATGGCCACTGTTCTTCTCCTAAAGCTATTAAGAGTGGTGTTCCTTAGGGTTCTGTCCTATCACCAGCTCTTGCTTTTATTTATTAATCTTTTGCACTTCCTTCTGTATTCATTCCTATACTGATGATTCCAATCTTCACTTCTCCATCTGCTTCCCAAAATGTCCCTCTCAACAGCCACTCCATGATTTGCATAGGATGGCTATGGAGCATGTGACCTCTGATCTTTCTGCTCTCTCTAATTGGGGCAGAGAAAACCTTGTGGCTTTCAATGCTTAAAAAACTCTGTTCCTCCATCAATATACTCATGAATCACAATCTTTCACATGACTATCCCCTTACCTTCAACAATCACAATTCCATCCTTCTTCTTCTCTTAACATTCTTGGCATTTCCTTTTCTCATGATCTTCCTGGAAAGATAATATATATTCTTTCCAAAACAGCTTCTAAGATGTAGGTGTGCTGTATCGCCTCCACAGTTTCTTCACCTCCACTCAGTTGGTGTCTTTGTACAGGGGTCTTGTCCACCCCTGTATGGAGTATGCTTCCCATGTATGGGGTGGCTCATCCCTCACAGCCATACTTGACCAGGTGGAATTAAAGGTTTTTCATATCTTCAATTCCCCACCTCTTTATGTCTGTCTTCAATTTCTCTCTCTTCACTGCACTGTTGCCTCACTCTACTATTGCTATTATAACAAACATTGCTCTTCTGAACTCTCTAACTGTGTCAGGGTTGTACTGGGTAGATACCCAGGTAGGTAACCCACTTACCCGCCTGGGCCAGGTTTTTTTACAGTAAAAAACCTGGTTTTTTTTTTTTTCTTAGAATTCAAAATTATGAGCCAATTTGAATAGTGAATATGATTCAACATTATTCAGTTGTTGTTAATGAACTTCAATTTACTGAAACCTGTCATTTTCTTGTAGAAAACAGATTGAGTTCCTACTCAAATAAGAATTTGTAGCCCACTAAAGTGATGGAAATAGGGAAGTGGAAAATCAGATCTTTTCTGCAAAACTTTGTTTTTATCTGCCAACAGTATATTGTAAATCTAAGTGTGTTCATTCATGAAATAAGAATTTTTGTTTTTAATACTAGGTTCTTACATCTGCCAAAAGTGTACTGTAAATATAGGTGTAGCAATTCACTCATGAAATAAGAGTAGGTAGCAACAAGTATATTCCATATGAAGAAAATGATCCATCAATTTGCAACCACCAGTAGCATGATGATCTATTAATTTTTCAAACTATTCAACTCATAAAATGGTGTGTTTGAAAAAATTACAGATGAAAATAACTAAAATCCATTTGAAAATGAAAATAAATCAAAATCTTTTTGAAAATTGAAATAAATGACAATCCATTCTCCACATAATTGCTAAACATAGTGTAGACCATCAGAAAGGTTAACCTGTTAACTAGGGCTGTACCGGACTCAAGATTTCTAGGTCTAACCAGACCCAGACTCAGCCTGACTTTTTGGTAAAGTCCGGCTGGACTTGAGACCTTTTTACAAATTTCAAATAAAATTATTTCATGTTTTAATGGTTATTCAGTTCCTTTAACAATATACCTGGTTTTTCAGTATATCCCCTCTACTCACCATTGTTGGGAGGTGAGAGTGACAATACATTAGTTTCTTTTTTCATTTCACAAGTATTTTATTATCTTTTATAAATTTAGAAAATGCTTAATTAATTAATGGTATCGGAAATAGCGATATTTAGATATTGATACCACCCATCCGTATAATTTAGCTATATGTTTATTATTCAATATTTTTTCAATTTATTTTCAGGCCAGTATCAAACTCCTTCACAGCTTTAATTATTATAAATTGCATCAATGCATTTAAACCATATTTTAGCCATCATTTATGCATCATTTAATTTATCAAAATTAAGGAAATAAAGTAAAAACTAAAAACAATGTCATCCTTTATTTGGAACTATTTCACAGTTAAAGATGAAGATGAGAGTTATGCAGATTGTGCCATGCTAAAATAAAGAGAGGTTCCACACCAAAAGCATATAGTACCACTCCACTCAGACATGTAAAAACGAAACACAATAGTGTCTACAAGATTGCCCAAGAAGAATCTGAGAATGCACCAAATCCTGCAGAAGTACCAAAACCTGCTCCTAAAGAAAGGAAATTAGAGGCTTTAAAGAAGCAGACTACTTTTATTTGAGTTTCTCAGCAAAACAACTTTGGAAAATTGATGATGAAAAGTCAAAGATTATACATCAAAAAATTATGAACATGATAGCCATGGACAACCAGCCTTTTACTCTTACAGAGAATCAAGGATTTATAGAACTAATAGCACACCTCCAGCCCAAATACCTTATACCATGCTGGAAATATTTTACTGAAACCATGCTACCATTGTCATACAAAAAGTTGCAAGGAGCAGTGTTAAATGAGCTGTCCATGGCCCAATACTTTAGTTTTACAACAGATATATGGAGCAACCAACACACTCAAGAATCGTTTATATATCTGACTGCTCATTGGATCACAAATGAATTAGAAAAGCGAGATTGTGTTCTTCATTGTAAGCACTTTCCAGGGTCACATACAGGTATTAATATTGCTACAGCCTTTCAATCTATGCTAACTGAATGGCAAATTGAACCAGAAAGAGTTCATATCATTGTTCGAGATGCTGCCTATAACATGCAGCTTGGCATAGACCTGACAGGCTCTGTAAGCATATCATGCTTTATACATCAATTACAGCTTGTAATAAAGGAAGCCTTATTTTCCCAGCATTCTGTAAGTAACCTCATTAGCAAGTCAAAGAGTATTTCTACTCATTTTATTTTAACCATTCAACACTGGGTTGCAATGAACTGAGAAGACTACAAAAAGAAATTGACCTCAAGCTTAGCAAAACATTACTTCCAATCCAAGATGTTCCAATGAGGTGGAACAGCACTTATTTGATGTTACAAAGGATGGAAACCCTTAACACTTACGCTGCTCCCATCCTCATATGATGCTCAGGAAGTTTGTCAGAAGAATGCTCCCAGCATCATATGATGATCGCGTTATTTTTTTTGTTTTCGCACAAAATCCCAATAAAAATAAATGATTTTGCATTTTAATGCTATTGATGACTCCGATATATTCATAAACCATCCGCAACAAACATACACACATGCATGCACATACACATATGCACACATGTACACATAAACAAGCAAGTATTATGCTTACATTTGAGTTTTGAAGAATCTGACTCAGATATATTCATAAACCATCCGCCACACACACACACACACACACACACACACACACACATGCATGTATACATATGCACACATGTACACATAAACGAGCAAGTATTATACTTACATTTGAGTTTTGAAGAATATACATTTTATTTGTCCTCTTGAAAAATAATTTTTTATTCCTTTTGAAAAATAACTCCTTATAAAATAATTGTTCATGAAATAAATATTCTTTTGATAAATCTACACTTTCCATTATACTTATTTACATTGTTTTACACTTTTACTGAATTTAGTATTTAGTAGTTGGCACGGGTGTGGTAGAGAGCAAAGCACTCAAGGCACAATGCAACTTTGCATTCCGGACACTAAGATGAAACTTTTCTAACATGTTTTTCTCTTTGTGTTGTATGTGAGCATACATGACATTGTCGTTGACCTACAGGTCGAGATGGTGTTGGCGGAACTTGTTCCAGGTGATGCCTTTCAATGTAATTAGCTGAGAGAAGTCTGTCAGGAGCATTTGGTCTCTCACTTTGTCTTCCAGGATGTGGGGATGTTATTTGAGCATACTTCGTGAGTAGTTGAGAGACTAATGTAAGATTGAATTCTCTCATTGAAATTGCTTTTTCGTAGTGTTTTTGTAGAGTACAAAGGAATTGTAAAGAGAAATATCCAAAAGATGAAAGAATACCTTCTTATACCACTTCACAGTTTTCCTAACGCATTCTACGCTGCTAATTTGAATATCAGATTTGTCCACCAGACGCATATTTTTGTTATAGTCCACAACAGCATCTGGTTTGAATTTTATTTTGTTTGTTCGATGATCAACCTTTCCTGAGTCAATCATTCTTCCACTGTGAATTGTTGTTAGCATATGCACATCTCTTTTATCAGTCCATTTTAGTGCTAATAAAGGTTTTGATTCCATCAGATGGCACTCTCCTTTTCTACTTGGGCGAAACTTGGGCATGTTTTTTCTATTTACCTTTACAGTTCCACAAGATCCTGTTTTATTTACATGCAGATATTTGCATAGTAATGAGCTCATATACCAGTTGTCAGTATACAGAATGTGGCCTTTATTCAAATATTTAGCTAAAAGTGTCTTTACAATCGCTCCAGAATGTCCTAGTGGATCATTTGCAGGATAATCTATGTCTGATCCAGTGTAAATGATGAAATCCAAGACAAATCCAGTTTCACAATTGCAAAGGATAAAAAATTTCACTCCAAATCTATGACGCTTGGAGGGTATGTATTGTTGAAAAATTACCCTCCCTCTGAAAAGTACAAGAGATTCATCAATAACTAATTTTTGTCCTGGATTGTAAATATTTGAAAACTTTGACTTCATATGAGTTATACAATGTCTGATTTTTACAAGACGATCATTTGGCTGATTTGGAGGAATTGAATTGTCTGTGAAATGCAGAAATCTCATGAGTAATAAATATCGATCTCTTGACATATACTTGCGAAAGGAAGGTGTTTCAGTCAAGGAATCTGAACCCCAGTAATCCTGCAGTCTATGTTTATTTATGTGTGGCATGAGCATTGTTAGAGCAAAAAAGACATACAGTTCATCATTTTTTGTATCATGCCATCGTTGCATCCTGGAAGATTGAGATGGGCCTAATCATCTTTTCTCATATTGATAAAACTCATTTGTTTGTCCCACTATATTTTGCATCATAACATTGTCAAAGAAATACTCAAAAAAATTTATTTCTGAACTTGCTTCATTTAGATTGCAACCTTGTTGAAGTCCTACATTTTCTTCAAAGTGATATCTGTTACTGGCAACGTTGCACACTTTGCCATGAAAATGAACTATTACTACTTGCTGTAATATCATCTCCATTGTCACTTATATCAGTTTCACTATAATCACTTTCACACTCACTGCTTCCAGAGCTTATTGCATCTAACGCAGCTATTATTTGTTCACAACTTTCCAGTCTTTGTTTTTTAGCTGCCATAGCACACGTTTCATTCCCCCAATTTCTTATGCAAGACTGAACATAAATGCTTGAAAACGTGTAAATTTTCATAAGATTCTACTCAACCATATTCCCAAGTTACCCACTAAATTCTGTTTATTTTGTAAGAGAAAATGTTTATTTTGTAAGAGAAAATGTTTATTTATTAAGGGAAACAAAAATAATTTAACAAAATGGTGCTTGACTTGATTTATTTTACTTTAACAAAAGGGTAAATTTCCTGATTGTTTTGCGCACAGGTGGAAAGTACATGGTCAGGAATTGCGCATCCGAAGGGTTAAAAGATGCTTGCAGCTTTATACCACTGAGCATGCAAATATTCCATCACTGACTGCCAATGAATGGCAGTTATTAGAAAAGACACTCAGACTTTTGCAGCCTTTTTTCATGGTAACAGAAAACATCAGCAAATCTAAGTCAATGTTGTCATCTGTAATAGCACATGTCAGAGCATTACACAGGTTTCTTTCAAGTAAACAAGAGGAGGACACTGGAGTTAAGACAATGAAAGGGGAGCTGAAGCGAGCTATGGAAAAGCAATTCATAAACAAGGAGAGAAAAGGATTAAATAATGTTTATGATAGTTGTCAATATGTTATTAGTACTACCATAGATCTAAGGTACAAGCTTAGTATGTTTTCTGATACTGAACTGAAAGATAATGCTTTTAAATGGTTGTTATCAGAAGTTAAAGAAATTGTGCTAAACATGCAAAGCAAAAGTGAAGATGCATCTGACTCTGATAATGATAAATCTTCAACAATATCAAGTACATCACTTTCTCCATCTCAAAATCTTGCTGGACCATCATCATCAACGACAGCTCTAAAATCAGACATTGTTAGTGACTTCCTCAGCTGTTATTTAATTGAATGAGAGTCAGATGAAAGTGCGGATTCATGGCAAAAAAAGGGAAAAAAGAAAGTTATCAGCTGAAGATAAGGAAAAAGCAACAGAAGAGAGCCTAAGAAAGGAGATTAACATGTATTTTGCTGGAAAAATGCTATCGATATTGTCTAAGGTAAAGATGATGATGTATTGAGCTGGTGGAAGGAAAATAAGCAACAGTTTCCACACCTAAGCATAGTTGCAAAAAAATATCTGCACACCTGCATCATCAGTATATTCTGAGTGATTTTTCTCAGAAGCAGGAAATGTTTTTGAAGAAAAGCGTGCAAGCTTACTGCCAAATACCGGGAAACAACTTCTTTTTCTGCACCATAATATTCCCAAATTTCCTGGAGTTCTTAACTAGAATATGCTATAGTATGTACAATATGTATGATAATACTATATAGGTGGAATTAAAAGCCTTTTTCTGAGTTTTGAGTTTTAAATTTATATATGGTACAAAGGAATTTCATCAATGAAGTACTTTTTATAAGGACAAATTTTTATCACAAGTGCCAGTTTTTTGTATTGTTAATTTTGTAGGAAATATTTTAATACTGTATAGGAGGAATTAAAAGTTTTTCTCTGAGTTTTGTATACTTTTGAATTGTAAATTTATAAATAAAAGAGCTACAATTATACTTTAATAATTTCATCAATGAAGTACGTTTTATAAGGAAAAATTTTTACAAGTACTAATTTTTTGTATTTATAATTTTGTATGAAATATTTTAAAGAAAGAAGTCAGAAAACCAGAAGGCAGCCAGACATTATATGTATATCACAAAAATAAAAGAAATACCAGTACATTTTGTTTTATGATTTAATACCAGTACATTTTGTCCTATGATTTACTAAACCTAAGCCATCTGACAATTCCCTTGGCAAAGATGAAATGGCACTCCTTTTGAGAAATTTTAAACGTACACTGTATGATCTATATTGTGATGTTTCATGGAAACAAGTATTTGGATTTGGAACATAAAGCAAATATCACTGAGCTTTTAAGGACAAAATTCAATAAAAGTGGGAAGTCTGGCTGGACTTGCCCTTAATTCTGGCTGGACCCAGACTGAGACTCAGATCCAGAGTCTGGCTGGACTCTGGATCCAGTACAGCCCTACTGTTAACTAACAACTTTACCACAACTAAGAATAGCAAGAATTTTTTTGTTTCACCAATCTTCATCCTCACTCCATTTGAGGATTTGATGATGCTTAACCAATTTTTCTACCTTTTCTACTCCTAATCTCTTGGGTAGTTTACTGTGTACAAAGCCAAAAGTGGAAACAGGTGCTCAACAGATCCAGAGAACTTCTGAAAATTAGACTAAGTGGCTCAGTGGTTCACAGTTTCATGCGATACTTTAGCAAAAATTTTGTCTGGCCCAGAAGCTTTATTAACATACGGAATTTCTGAAATGTATTTTTAACGACATCTTCATTTTTAATATCATCATCTATCCCATGATCAGTAATCATGATTCCTGGAACATTATTTATTTTGTCGTCTTTTGTAAATACTGATGAGAGAAATTCACTAAAAATCTCAGCCATTTCTCCATCCTCTTGATAAATAGCAGCCAGACTCCCTCATTGGTCAGCCAGACTCCTTACTGAGCAGCTGCATTCCCTGGGCTCTCTGATATTGTTTCTACTTTTGGATATTGCTGATTAATTTACTTTTGGAAAGTTCTGAATTTTATATACTTGCCTTTATATTTGCATTGTTTATAGTTAAGTAACTGTATATTAGTGGTTTTGGTTAATATTAAATTTTACTCCCAGCCACAAGCAGTTGACCAAGTACTATATATTGAATTTTAATAAAATATATTTCGTTTTGGCTATAATGTACTTTTTTTCATAAAATATTTTTCCCGATTGGGCTATTTTTTTGCTACTCTGCAACTTAATTAGTTTGTTGTTTCCTGTTCTGGCTGTTTTTTTTTTTCTAATTGGATTAAGTTTGGTAGTGTTTGTGATAGAATTATGATGTGCCATTCGTGTGATTTTGACTTTGAGAACTTGATTCGTCATGTGCCCTAGATGAAGACAAAGTATTGGATGTTTTTATCAATTATAGCATTATTCTCTCATCCTTAACTTGCCCAAAATGTGACAGTGAGTGCCTAATACAAAAAGACCAGAAGATATTTAGGTGAAATAACCAATATTAACCTGTTAGGTCAACTGAATGCCCGGTTAGGTCAACTGTATACCCTTGATGATTGGTTAGGTTAAGTTGTGATATTTTCATTAGTTAAAACAAAAATGATGAGAGCAAGCTTTTCTGGTTAATTTTGAGGTGTTTTGCACATTTCCTGTGGTAATGTGGCATTTACAAGATCTCGTAACTTGAACATATCCTATATGTTTATGTTACAATATCTCAAAAACTATGCATTTGCACTGGAAACCAATGGTAGATTCATGCAAAGCACCTCAAAATTGACTAGAAAAGTTTGCTCTCAATATAAAACCAGACTGGGAGTAAAAGCGAATATTTACTGTGGTTTTTAGCGATTTAGAAGTTTTCATAGCGTGCTGGCTTAATTTAACTTAAACTTGTGATGGTTATAAATGTTAACTACTTTAACTTGCATGATGCCATTGCAGAAAGCGTCATGTGCTAGGTGTGGGGTTAATCAGTGGTATATGGATTTTAAGGCTTACAAGGGTGGTCCTATGGCGATTACCGAGAGATCGGTTTGTTTCTTTCGTGATTTAAGGGAAGAGATAAGTTGATATAAAATGTAGTGTATGCGAGGTGATGGAAAGACTTGCAATGCTTGATGAGGGCAGGGGTAGGGTTACAGTTGAAGAAGGCTGAACCTGTACTAACATTGAGGACATTAGTAATTTGAAGGGTGAAGTGAGGAACATAGTTTCTAGTATAGGTAGCTTATCGGAAGGTTAGACAGAGTTGAGGAAGAGGTTAAGGTTGGTCCGAGATTAGTAGATGGGGAGGGATTTAGAGAAGTTAAGAGTGGAGCTAGGCCATGTATGTTAGGTGATAGGAATCCCCCCGCCCTATTGAGGTTTCAAACCCTTTCACCCAATTGGATAGGGATGTGAATGAGGGGGAAACTATATTAATTGGGGACTCCTTAGTGCATCATATGAATAAAGAGTTCGTTGAATGGAATCCAACCAAGATGACAAGGGTCTGTCTGCCAGGTGCTGGGGTTGACAGAATTAGAGACGAAGTAGATAGGATTGATGTTGCCTCCCATCACTCGATGCTGGTGATGATGGTAGGTGGCAATGACTCATATAGGCCTGATACGAGTTTGTCTGACCTTTTGGAGAGACATAGGGGGTTAATTAGGTCCCTGAAGGCAAGGTCAGATAGGTCTTTAGTTCTAGGTATTACCCCTAGGCATGGTTTGGGTCTTAGGATTACGTCAAAAACAATATTTTTGAATACTAAACGAAGAGATTTGTGCTTAGGAAAATGTACCCTTCATAAAGCTGTGGTCAGAATTTAGTGATCGTAGCCTTTTTATGAAAGATGGGGGTACATTTTAATGAAATAGGGAATGCTAAGCTAGGTAGGTTAAATGATGAGTGTGTTCGAAAGCTGTATAGGTCGAAGCCTTTTTTAAATATTGTGGGTCCAGGAAACGTCAGCCTGACATGAAAAAGCTAAAAATGCTGATCTGTGGTAAAAAATAATTTAAACATCTTTTATTGTAACACGCCTAGTATTAGAAATAAACTGAATGAATTAAGGTGATAATTTATTCTGGGAACTATGATATAGTTGCTGTAACCGAAACGTGGTTAAATACCATGACTTGGGACTTGTTGGGGGAACTTGATATATCAAGTTCTAAACTTTTTACTAATGATAGGCTACATAGGATTGGTGGTGGTGTTTTGCTGTACATTTGTAATTCCCTTAGGGCTATCAAGGTTAAGATAGATTTTCTGGCAGCAATTAATGTGACATGCGTTGAAGTTAGTGCGCCTAGTATTAGCTTTAATTTTGTTGTTTATAGACCTCCCATTCAACCCCTCGATACCGATACTAGATTTTACTCACTTCTTGGTAACTTTATTAATAATTGGGATAATATAATTGTCAGACTTTAACTACCCTAATGTCAATTAAGAGACTTTTACTGGTAATGATGAGGGTTTGAGACTGAGTTCATGGAAGATAATTTTTTTCGACAGATGGTTACCGAACCAATGTGAGGTGACAATATCTTAGATGTGATGATGAATGATGATAATATAGTCAAAGGTTTAGAAGTAGGTGAGAATTTAGGATGTAGTGATCACCAAATTATTAGGTTTAAGTTATTGATAGAAAACTGTAAGGGTAGTAATGTAACAGAAGTCCCTGATTTTTGTAGGGCAAATTTTGATAGTTTTGTGGACAGGATGAGAGTAGTGGACTGGGATATTATTTATGGGTAATGATGCAAATTTTCATTGGGAGGTGTTTAAAGAAAGTTTTATGAATATCGAAAGGGGGTTTATTTCTCATAGGCCCAAGCACGCTAGAAATCATGGTAGGCCCAAGTGGTGGACTAGGGAAATAGGCGATTTCATAAATGAGCATAACAGAGTGTATAGAATTAAAAAGCGCAATGGCACGGTAGCTAACTTTAATAGATATATCAAGCTTAGACATCAGGTTAAAAGATCTGTTAGGAATGCTAAGCATAATTTAGAGATGCTTATAGCTGCGGATAGTAAACATAATCCAAAAAAGTTTTTTAACTATGTGAATAATTGTAAACTGACAAAAGATAACATTGGCCCTCTAGTGGATGTTAATGGTGCTTTTGCTTCCAACACTCGGGTGATGGTAGGTATTTTTAACAACTTTTTTGCGACAGTTTTTACCATAGAAGCCATAAATAATGTCCCTGATGTGGATGATATCATTCCATCATAAATGTCTATGAGGGTGAGATTGTGCATTATATCGATAAGCTAAAACTGAGCAAGGCTCCAGTCCCTGATGCGCTTTATCCTAGACATTTGAAAGACATTACACTGGTATGCATCAATTTTGCTGTCAAGGGTTTTGTAAGTGATTCTTGTAGAGTTTTTCCTGCTGATTTCGAATCTGCAATCCGTTTTTCTCAATCAGCTCAGGTTATCTGGCTATGGCCTCATAAGTAAAATAGAATTTTTCGTGATTTTGTCAAAGCGGAATTGGAACAGTAACATCTATCATCACTTGTTTCACTTGTATAATATCTTTTTTTACTTTTCAGGCATATAGATAAAATATTTCATAATGAATAGAGCGTGTAAAAATGATCCCAATAGATTCTGCTACATATGTGGGACGGTTACCACGCCAAATAACCAGTCCCAAATCACTAAATTTGTGAAGACAATGTATAGAGCATACTTTGGAATTAAGCTAGGGGACCAGGACAAAAATTTCGCCCCTCATATGTGCTGCAAGACGTGCATTGAAAATTTGAGAAGATGGAGCAAAGGCAGAGCGAAATCTTTGCCTTTTGGAATTCCCATGATTTGGAGAGAAGGAAAGGATCACATGACAGATTGCTATTTCTGCATGACAAACCTCCAAGGTGGGCTTATAAATTTATTTTTCTTAAATATTTTGAAATCCTCGTATGAAACTTGACATAATATTCACCATAATGTAATATTCACCATATATAGCATAATATTCACCATAATGGTAATCATACATTTACATATTGTTATAGAAAATACATATACACATACATATTGTTATAGAAAATACATTTACACATACATATTGTTATACAAGTTACATTTACATATACAATGATTGTATATTTTCTTTCTTTTTCATTCATATTGTCCCTGAAGGGACAATATGAATGAAAAAGAAAGAAAATCTACAGACTCCATCGACCTATTTCATATCTTACAGACCGCAGCCTTCCCTCACGAGCCGCCACTGTCTGAATGCTTCTTCTATTTCATATGCAAGTTTTATATCCATGTTTCTGTGTTTCTATTTTCAGGAGTTAACAAGAAGAATAAACACATTGTTGTATACCCTGACATTCCTTCTGCTATGAGACCTGTACCCCATGGTCCTGGAATTCCAATACCCGACCCACCTCAAACCCTGGACTTCGATGATTCTGATGATGAACCAATGACCAATGCCAATGACCAGTAGCCCTGTTCAAAAATCAACTTTTTCTTATTTTCATAGGTTTCTGTACTTTTTCCCATGCTTTTTGACCTGAAAAGGCCGAAAATCACAATCATTTTGACCTATGTTGTTGGGAAGCATTGCCGCATGGAGCTTTAAGTTTTCTGCCTTGAAATCGGCCAAAAGCACCAGTTCCGGGGTCCCTTGAATCATGTTTTGCACTATAACTTTTTATCTAAACAAGATAGAGCAACAAAATAGGCACCAAATTAAAGTGTTTTTAATCCTCTTTCTAACTTATACAATTATGATAGTCTTGGAACAAGAAATGGCACATTGGTACATACAAAGATTTCAGAAATATCACAAAATTCGTTTTCTCACACTCAAGGCAGACAAGGCGCCTTATTCATGACACAAATTTGAGATTAACATTTTGTCACAAGTCTAATCGATCAAGAAGTGAAAGCATTACATGATGATTAATTTCATAATGACATTTACACAGTCAGTTGTTGAGAGTTTGTTTCTTGAAGCTGTCAAAGCGGCGTCTGTTGAACTCCACAGCTTGAAGGAGATAGTCCCTTTGCTTGGCATCTGTTGTTATGACATTTGCAAAGTCGCTCATCATCTTGACACCACGTTCAGCAATGTCATTCACCGCTTTCAGATTCTTAACATAGTCCAACGCTTTTCTGTAGTCCTCATTCTGTGGCCAAGACGTGACAGGTTCCAGAAGCCACTCGGATCCAATGTTCAGTGTGTCCAGCAGGAAATGTGATTCTGGGCCAATGAGATCAACCAGGGTGGTCTTAGCTGTGACTCTCTGGAATAGAGGCTTTCCTGTTCTGAAGCTGTCTGGCTTCTCAGTGGCATGTAACTGGGCAGCAATGTCGTGCTTCAATGTGTCACTCAATCTACTGCTGAACAGGGCAAATGGCACGACTTCCTGCGTCAGGTACCATTTGTGGTTTTCCATCTTATTAAGTACTGCATCAGCAAGCTCTGGGTCAGTTTTCTTGTACTTCAACATGTCCTGGATTAGACTTAGATCATTCACGGGAGCATCTGCAGCAGACATTGACATCATCCATACAGGAGTGTAGAACAGCGCAAGGAAGGTGTTGAGTCTTTCCAGCTTTGATACAGTGTCTTCGTCGTACTCAAGTTGATCTGCAAACATCAGCATTTTCATGGAGTACAGGTTTCTGGCCATCCATCTGGCCTGATGAATGGCGCCTGGTCGACTCCAGTGAATACCTCGAGGAGGCGTTCCTCCAAGAACAATGACTGTCAGTTCAGCCATTTCCCTGTAGTCGGCTCTTGGAAGCCTTTCTGCTGTTAGAATGTCTTGGAGTATTTCTTCACTGTTCTTCTTCTTTTCCTTCAGCCATTTGCTGTTGATAGCCAGCATCTTTGGGTTTTCCTTGGACAAGTCCGTCCAAACATCCTTCAGATGCTCAAACCAGGGATTATCTGGCCCCTTCACCTTCCCAAACAGCTTCTCCCAAACTGCTCCTACTAGGATTTCCAGGATGTGATGTCGACAGGCCAGATAAAACACCTTTTTGTTCAGCATTTTCTCTAGCAGTTTGGCAGCTCCTCTGTGAACTCCACTGTTACTGGATGTAGTGTCAAAAACAAGGGCAGTAACATTATCCGTAAGTTCCCATGTCTCCAGTAAATCCATTGAAGCCTCAGCCTGAGCTGTGCCAGAAGAATTGTCGATGACAGGTACTCCCAATAACTTTCCTTCAGTGTATGAAGGTGGACCAGACACTAGCACAGCTAAAGTCTCTGAGGTACTTCCAGGTTCACTGCCCAAGACATCTTTGAGCAACTTTCCATCCCAGTGTAAGGCAGCGTACTGTGGGGGGTTTTCACAAAACTTGGACATGTGACTCTGGCTGATATTATACCTGGACAGCATTCTGTTGCGACGTGTTGTTGAGGTTGAGATGACGAAGTTATCCAGATCAGCCCCTCCAGCTTTCAAGGTGGCAGAAACCATGGCAGTAACTTGATTGTCTGATAAACCAAGACGATCAGCTGTATTGCAGATGACATCACATTCCATGACCTTCCTTGGAAACGTCAAAGTCACACTAGTCACAGTGTCTTGATGGTGAGAACATCCAGGACGAGGCTGATGGTAATCCATGTCCTCTGTGTTAGCGTCGTTGTCAGTTGAGTCACCCCAGGTAATGTCATCCACATGAACAACTGCCTCTTGTTCTGCTGCAGCTGTAAAATAGTACAACATGTTAAGACAGTAATTGTTAAGTACATGCTAAATATCGCAATGGAGTAAAACTTAAAACTTTTTGTAACGTTCAAAGTAATTAGTTTTACCTTGTTCTTGTCTATGCTGCAGTCTTTCATTCCTCGCTGCTTGCTGCAGGGATCTTGTCTCAAAAATCTTGTCATGACCAGACATATGACCTTTCCTCTCAGTCTTTTGGTCTTCGTAGAACCTGATATCCTCATCTTTCTTCTCTCTGGATAACAGTCTGTTGTTCTGTATTTCCTGGATTGCATCTGGAGCTCCTATATCGAACAGGCTGTCTAATTCCAGCACAAATGCTCCTCTTTTTCCTCCAGGGTTACTTGCTCTTCCTTTGCTTTTCACCAGAGCACGATGTTTCTCATGTAGTTTCATGAAGAGCTTCATTGCGTTGTACTTGGTCATTGTCTTGATCCTAGCCATCTGCCAGAATGGGATGATAGATTCAACTGTTTCATATGCAAGGTCTTGAACCATGGGCCTCCCTGCATTTTCCGGTAAATTCTGAAGATTAAGGAAATACTGGAACGCCTGTCTGTTGGTGGGAAGCTGGGAACCACTGATAAAAGCTGAAGGGTATCCAACCAGGAAAGTTTCAGTGAGAGATCTGGTAGATGGCCCAGTTGACACCTGCCTGTGGACAGTACGTGGAGGTTCTGAGATATCAACTGTGCGCCCACGGAGCTCCCTCAGCTCCTTGCTTAATGCCATTGTGAAGTTGTAACTTGTAGATGGTTTTCTAGATTCTGATTGAGTTTCTGTTGTTTCCTGAAAAATGATAGATAATTATTATTATTATTTATTATTATTATTATTATTATTTATTTATTATTTATTATTATTATTATTATTATTTTATTAATTTTATGCTCTTTCATTTGATACCTAATTTGTTGCTCTATCTTGTTTAGATCAAAAGTTAAAGTGCAAAACATAATTCAAGGGACCCCGGAATTGGCGCTTTGGCCGATTTCAAGGCAGAAAATTTAAAGCTCCATGCGGCAATGCTTCCCAACATCTAGGTCAAAATAGTTGTGATTTTCGGCTTTTTCAGGTCAAAAAGCATGGGAAAATGTACAGAAACCTATGAAAATAAGAAAAAGTTGATTTTTGAACAGGCCTACAGTCCCAGTCGTATATACCTCAAAATACCGCTTCAAATGAGCCGAGGCCTCTCAACCAGGCCAAACTTAATGATCTTACCAGGGATTTAGGACTTTCCAAATTAGCTGCCGAGATCTTGGGCTCACGACTTCGAGAGGACAACTTGCTGGCTCCGGGAACAACATTCTCCTGGTATAGGAAACGAGAGGAAGAATTCCGCAAGTTTTTTGCAGTGCACGAAAATACCTCTTCCTTAGTGTACTGCTGCAATGTTGAGGGGCTAATCGAATCCTTGGGCCTGCCATATAACGCATCAGAATGGAGGCTATTTATAGACTCGTCTAAACGAAGTTTGAAAGCAGTACTTCTCAACATTGGGAATAGGGTTGCATCAGTCCCTGTAGCACATTCCGTACAACTTACTGAGAGCTACGATAACATGAAAATTTTACTGGATGCTCTCGTATACGACCAACATAACTGGAGGATCTGTGGAGATTTGAAGGTAATACTAATATCATAAGTAAACTATTGCTATTGACTATGTTGTTTTTCCAAAGGTTATTTGAGAGCGTATAAGAACACTTAACTTCCCCACAGAAGTGATACAGTCCAATGCATAGATTTTTTTATCTGATAGAACAAATTCTCTAAATTCTTTAAATATTTTCATTTTTTTTCAGATTGTGGCATTTGTATTGGGAATGCAAGGGGGATACACGAAATACCCATGTTTCCTCTGCAAATGGGATAGCCGAGCGGATGAGAAGCACTATGCACAGCGTGAATGGGCATCCAGAGAGAATTTTGAACCTGGGTCGCATAATGTCGTTTCAGTGCCCCTTGTACCACCAACAAAAATTTTGCTCCCACCACTTCATATTAAGCTGGGCTTGATGAAAAATTTCATCAAATCAATGAATAAGGAGGGTTCAGCATTCCGATATCTCGAGAGTAAATTTCCTCATATATCTGATGCTAAACTAAATGCTGGGGTTTTTGATGGTCCTCAAATTCGAACTTTGATCAAGGATACTCAGTTCGAAAACGCAATGACTCCAACTGAGAAGAATGCCTGGCAGGCATTCAAATCAGTTGTCACTGATTTTCTTGGCAAGCGTAGAAGTCCAGAATACGAGTCCGTTGTCGAAAACTTGATGGAAGCTTTCAAAGCTCATGGGTCGCGCATGTCCATAAAAATGCACTTTTTGTGGTCCCACTTGGACTATTTTCCTGAAAATTGCGGGGATTATAGTGAGGAACAGGGTGAACGATTTCACCAAGATATCAAAATAATGGAAGAGAGGTACCAGGGAAACTGGGATATCAATATGCTGGCGGACTATTGCTGGTGTTTGAAGCGAGACGTGCCCGAAGAAAAACAGACGGAAAGCCAAAAAAACTTCATTCCTTCCTCAATAAACTTTTTTCCATATTCATTGTATGAATAAAAGTATTTATTCACACAATGTTTTCATTTTTCACGAGTGTTCTTATAATATTACTCGTATCTACAGTGTTTAAGCTAAAAAAATCAATAAATTTGGGGATAAAATTGGACTTATAATAAATGGCCAATAGAGAAAAAATCTGACCTGATTGAGGAAAACCAATGTCATTTTCGAATTCAGCATGGTCGAATTATATAATACGAGTTGAAAAAACCCTCACAGCAGACAAAAAAATTTCATATGCATACCAGTGTTATCATTAACAAAAAATTTTAATAAGTCACTGGAAGTGGGGATTATTTCCTGAAGACTTCAAATTAGCTAACATTACGCCTATTTTAAAAAAATGCGACTGCACAGTAGCTAGCAATTATAGGCCTATTAGCTTAATGCCAATTGTCGGTAAACTTTTGGAATCCGTAGTTAGGGATTGTATTGTCAATCACTTAGAAAGTTGCAATTTGATTAATAGTAGCAGGGGCGTCGGAACATATTTTACATTAGGGGTCCAAGAAGTGACAGTATGGATAATTGTTGTACATTGAATACACCAATATTTAAACTTATTTGGACTATATTCGACCATATTAAAATCAAGGAAATTAATTGAAAAAAATCTATATTCATACCTATATACACAAAATATCTGCTATACATTAATTGTAGAATACTTATAATCGAAAATTGCATGAACAATCTAGGGAAGATGCATTTATCATGCACTTTTTATCATGTTCAAGTACTACAGGGTGTCCCGTAAGTCTGGACCCATAGGGAAAAATAATAAAATTACAAAATAGTCCAAAAATTTATTACATAATCTGTTCAAAGTGTCCGCCGTTGTGTCGCACACATAGTTGAAGACGCAATCTCCACTGCGACAGCACTTTCTGAATCACAGTCGCAGAAATTTCTTGACACGCCTCCACAATGCGTGCTTTAAGGTGGAAAATGTTCTGAAGTTTGACCTTGTACACTTTGGCTTTCAAGTGGCCCCACAAATAAAAATCATAATAAAAAATAATAAAAAAATAATAATAATAACATAATAAAAAAAAAAATTATAAATCCCTATGGGTCCAGACTTACGGGACACCCTGTACATGCTGTGTACAACATACTACACGCTAAAATAGCATTCATTAAACAGTAAATGACCCGAAATAATTCCTTCTTCTTTCATTCCATCTAGCAAATTCCAATGCAATATTGTTCAGAGAGAATTTGTCAGTTTTTTTTTCTTGTAAATATTGAGCATCATGCAATGATTTAAGTGCTTTTGTATCTTAGTAGTCCTCATATAACTTGATGCATCGTAGTACTGAGAATGTTCTCTTGGCAGTTGCTGTCATTACTGGCACTGTTAAGAACAATCGTAACAGTGTCCACTTCACTGAACATCCTCTGGCAAACAGGTTGGGAATCCAGAGCATCGCAGTGTCTAAAGACTAGTTACCTGAAAAAATAAAAATTCCCATTAGTGGTTTCATTTTCCTTATTGCACTTTTGCTTGAATTAAAAAATCAAATTTCAATTCAATTTTTGGGCTGTTTCCCCATGTGTTGTTTCATTTTCTTTACAGGTAAATATTTTTCAGTTGCTTTTTCATTCTCAAACAATAATCTATTTTATGCTTGAATGATAATTTTAATAAAATGCAAACACTAATGACAATTACCTCCTTAATAGTCGACCAATCGAGAATATCATGCAGCATTGGAAGTTGAATGGATAATTTCTCGAAGTTGATATCTTTTTGATACAATTGTACAATAGAGTCACAAACTTTGTGCTCTTTTCTGTTAGCTGCAGATGGCAAGACGTTTTTGATATTTGCTTGAAGCGCCGGAATATGGGAGGATCAGTGAGACAACTGGAGTCATGTGTAACAGCCAAGTAGAATCTGTCAAGCCATTCCTTGGAGCGGTATCGGGTGTAATGCTTCTGGCAAGCCACTGCAGCTTGCTGTGCATCCTGTGAAGACGTAGACTTCGCTTGCAATGTCACTGACAATTGCCCAGTAGGTGAAAATACCAGCAAAGCTAATTGTAAGCCAAAGTATGTTTGGAATTTCTCCAGCATTGCCAGCAATCCACCTGTTTGGTGACTGTATTCGTCACAATTTTTGTCTTGAGATTTCATTAATGTTTCTTCAAGGCTTTCATAATTCTGAATGATGGCGCTGATAGCTCTATTTCTTACAGTCCATCTTGTTAGACATAATGGCCTCAGACCTGGATTTTCAGCCAGTTTGACCGTCTCGAACAGTGCTTCCCTTTTGAGTGACAGCTTAAATAGCTGTATAAGTCTACCAGCAAAATCCAAGGCATCTCTGATGGACTTACATTTTCGTGTAGCTCCATCATAGCCTTGCCCATGACAATCTGATAATTTTAATGTTAACCGAGTGAGGGTATCTCTGATGGCAGATGTGATTGTTGATGTACAGATGTTTGGAATTTCTACTAGTGCAACTGGATCTTCTTGCACTTGGTAGTGTATATCCACCCATCGCACACAAATGACCAGCTGTTCATGATTAGAACAGTCTCTGGTTTCATCTGCCAACAAAGCATACCATCGCACTGACTGTATATCTTTAATTACATCTTGCAGAACTGTGTGTGCCATCAGCTTAATTAATTAATTGACAACCTCTGGAGATGCGTATTGATTGTCGACAGCTTTTGAGTCAAGGTTCATACACTGGATCATAAGTTGCTGCAAGTTGCCTTCTTCATCATGACCACGGAGTGCAAACCCTTGGCACAATAAATATCTCATTTGCAATTGCTAACAAATTCTGCCGATGAGCTGCCTGTTGCTTACTGCTTTGTGTCACTAACTGGTCTTGAATTGAAGGGTTTTGACGATTTGTGTATGATTCCACAGCCTCTCTGTGGCTCATGCAATTCTCATGCTGCTTAAAATTCTCAATGGCTTTTTTCCAATTACAGTAGCTGGTTTTGCTGAATACTGTCTCAGACTTAGATGACATTCTAGTCAACTTGTGATCTTCATTATATTTGCAATAAAAACAATACTTTTTTTGAAGTTGTGTGGAGATGCAGCAAGCTGAAAGTACTATACTATGAAGGTAAAAATGTACGTTGTCAAGAGGAAAAAATCTTGCTGTAGCATTGATGATAGATTCTGAAGTGTGTTGTGATGGCTTGCACATTTGCATGCAGTAATCTGCATTGCAAGTGTCTTCTGTCACCTGAAAAGTAAATACAGAAAAGCAAAATGTGATTTCAGCAATGTCATTGTCATAGATTTGCAGTCATAGTTACTCTTTTACTTATTTTCTTCTTTGCTTTTTGTTGGTCTTGTTTCAAATTTTGTTTTAGTTATACTTTTACTAAGGTCAGTTTTTGGTTTTTCTATTACTCTATTTATAGATTCTCTTCTTTTTACAAATTCATTTTTTTTGTTTTCTGTTTTTAGTGTTGTGGTCAGTATTTACATTAAATAAAAAAATCTAATACTTACATTTGAGATTAGCTGTGAAAATCAGAAGCATCTTGAGGAGTTTCTGAATTGTGAGTTTGCAAATGTCTATTCGCTGAAGACAATTCAGAAGTTGACGAATCCGTTGCTACATCAACATTATCTATTATAAAATTTATTTTTTTAGAATATTACACTTTGGAGATATGCTAATGATTGCCTATATTGTATACTAATATTGAACTTACTGACCCTGCTTCCTCTTTATACCACAGCTGAACAATGTAGTTTGTTGTTTTTCTATTTTCTTTTGCTTTTCATGATACATCTTGAGTCCAGCTTGAAATATCTAAAATGGATGAATGATTTTTAATGTACCAATAGCACTAAAATAGCATAGTGTTGCTATTTCTTACGATTTATGACAAGGAGAATTTTTTAAGGACCTATATAAATAGCTCAAATTGATAATTTATAATTTAAAAAAACAAACTTGCATAATTACCAGATGAACCATTCAGACACACACATATCTGCAAAGACACCAATGTTGATGAGCCGATAGATGCTTTAAGATTTTACATTTAAAGTTTCCAGAATAACTAGTGAAATTAACTAATCATATATATTAAATTTAAAATTTTATTAAATGAAGCAGAAAGGATTGAAATTAATTATTTTTCCTTTATTTGTAATACTTTTGCAAATTAATATTATTGGATGTCATTCATATTATTGGGGGGCCAAAACATATCTTGGCTCCCCCAATATTTTTATTGCCGGGGCCATGGCCCATGTGGCCCTCCCTGGTTCCAACGTTGCTGAGTAGTCAGCATGGGTTTCAATGCCAATAAATCTTGTTTAACTAATTTGTTAGAGTTTTATAATGAAATAGTGTGTGAATATGATAGGCATAGAGCGGTTGACATTATTTAGACTTTAAAAAAGCATTTGATCCAGTTCCGCATAGAAGATTAATTGCGAAGGTTAAAGCGCACAGGCACAGTATACATGGTCAGGTAGCTAACTGGTTAGAGGAATGGCTTCGTCCTAGGAAACAGAGGGTTGTTGTTAATGGTAGTGAATTGGGAGTGGTTGGATGTAGGTAGTAGGGTGTACCATTTTTGGGTATTTTCAAAAAGTCAAAGTCCAGGAGTCTAATGTTGTGCCAAATGATGTCCTAAACACGAATTTTACAGGCATTTTCTAATCCGACAAATTTTGAATCCCCCCCACCCCCCCTTGAAATTTTGCGCATCACCTTTTCCTAAAAACCCCATATCTCAAACACTATCAACTTTATCGAAAAATATTATAGAATAAAAATGATTTAGAATCAAAAGTTCTATCAGAAAAGTTCATCAAAATAGAAATGTACTTAATTTTGAAATTTTTTATTTATTTTTTAAAAATTTAAATTAAAAAAAAATTTTGCTTGCAGTGCCTTCTTAAATAAGGTGTTACCGCCACCTTTGAAGCATCACCCCAATGCAGCTTCGCAGCAATGGGCTTTGTATTTGCTAGTTATAATGCAAATCATAATTAGTTTTTATTATAACTAGCCTATACAAAGTGAGGACAACCTCAAAACTATATACGTATATATAAAATAAAGCTAAAAATTAACACTTTATCTATAGTTGTGAGGTCCCATCATTTTTTTTTCCTTTATTCAACACTTTCCTCAAAAAAATAAAAAGAAACAAGTTTCCCAATTAGAAATCATTGATATAAGAGCTTTTTAAACATAAAAATAAGAAAAGACAATTTATGGTATATTTAATAACAAAAAAAAATCAGCCTCTTCTAAATTAAAACAATCTCTGCAAATAAAAATACCTAATCTATCTGTTAATGAACTATTCTTTACTGAGTTTCATTCTTTTAAGAGTCTCTTTACTAGGATCAGGAATTAGTCTTCTATTCTCTTCCACAATTTGCAAAAGACCTTGAAATTCTTCTTCATTTTGACATTTGTCATGAAAGTCTTGAACCAGCTTGATTCCTCTTTCAGCGGTATCATTGACTACTCTAATAGATGAAAGAATGTTTTTTAGTTTGTTGTAGTCATCGACCTCTTCCCATGTTGATGCTGGTTTCTTTATCCATGAGTCTGGTTTTGACCCACAGCATTTGAAATAAATGCCATGAAATTGGACCTACTAGCTGATGAAGCTTTGTGTCTTCCTTTAAAATGGGGAAAACAGGTTGCCCACATACATAATTTTCTGGAACTGGATATTTGTTTAAGGATTTTGCGATCTTATCTTTTTCATCATTACTTAGCGATCCAAAGAAACTCAAAGGGACCACTTCCTCCGTCAAATACCAGTAATGATTGGCAAAAGATTTCAAAGCAGCATTTGCAACTTCCCTATCTTCCTTCTTGTAATTCACCAAATCATGATAAAACTTCAGATCATTAGCTGGACTATCTAGTGAATTAGAACATAAAAGCCAGTATTTTCCATAAATTAATGCATTAAATAGACACATTCTCTTTAATTTCTTAATCAATGACTCATCATATGATGCTTGGTGGGCAAAAGCATACATTTTATTTGTATACAAAATCATTGCCATCCACCTGGCACGGTGCATTGCACCAGGTTTCCGCCAATGACTGTTTTCTCTGGAAACCTCTCCTAAAAGCATTAAAGTTGTTTCAGCAACTTCCTTATAGTCATCACGTGGAAAGCAGTCAGATTTTCTTAAACATTGGGTCATAAATTCTACACATTCTTCCTTTAGGCCTCTTTGATACCTTGATTTAACATCAAGAACATTGTGTGTAGATTTTGTATTAATTTTCTTCCATTTAGACTTGCGAAATTCTTTGAATAACTCAAACTCAGGAGATTTACTTGGGCCAAAAATGGTTTCATACACAGCACACAAAACTCTTTCAGCCACATGATGGCGGCATGCTAACCAAATCAATTTCTTTTGCAAAAGTTCTTCAAGTAACTTACAGGAACCTTTCATCCATCTGAATTGGATGCAGTGGTATCAAATGATACTCCAAAGACATTTTGCTTCAATTTCCATTTTTCAATACTTTGAAATACAGAAGTGGCTTGAGACAATCCAGTGGAATCATCTATTATAGAAACTGATAAAAGTTTTTCTACATTTGGGTATCCAGTAACAAGTATTGCAAGGCGGTCTTCTTGTTCTGAACATGATTTAGTAAGCAGCTTGCTATCCCAATGTACTAGGCAGTGATCAGGAGGAGTAAAATCCTTGATGCAAGTTTCATATTTTCATTTTCTTGTCTTTCGAGCGGCTCTTGCAGATGTGGTCCTGGAGAGAGAGAGTTTTTCAATATCCTTGCCACACCTAATGGCACCTAATGGCAGCATTTGAAATAAATGCCATGAAATTGGACCTACTAGCTGATGAAGCTTTGTGTCTTCCTTTAAAATGGGGAAAACAGGTTGCCCACATACATAATTTTCTGGAACTGGATATTTGTTTAAGGATTTTGCGATCTTATCTTTTTCATCATTACTTAGCGATCCAAAGAAACTCAAAGGGACCACTTCCTCCGTCAAATACCAGTAATGATTGGCAAAAGATTTCAAAGCAGCATTTGCAACTTCCCTATCTTCCTTCTTGTAATTCACCAAATCATGATAAAACTTCAGATCATTAGCTGGACTATCTAGTGAATTAGAACATAAAAGCCAGTATTTTCCATAAATTAATGCATTAAATAGACACATTCTCTTTAATTTCTTAATCAATGACTCATCATATGATGCTTGGTGGGCAAAAGCATACATTTTATTTGTATACAAAATCATTGCCATCCACCTGGCACGGTGCATTGCACCAGGTTTCCGCCAATGACTGTTTTCTCTGGAAACCTCTCCTAAAAGCATTAAAGTTGTTTCAGCAACTTCCTTATAGTCATCACGTGGAAAGCAGTCAGATTTTCTTAAACATTGGGTCATAAATTCTACACATTCTTCCTTTAGGCCTCTTTGATACCTTGATTTAACATCAAGAACATTGTGTGTAGATTTTGTATTAATTTTCTTCCATTTAGACTTGCGAAATTCTTTGAATAACTCAAACTCAGGAGATTTACTTGGGCCAAAAATGGTTTCATACACAGCACACAAAACTCTTTCAGCCACATGATGGCGGCATGCTAACCAAATCAATTTCTTTTGCAAAAGTTCTTCAAGTAACTTACAGGAACCTTTCATCCATCCTGAATTGGATGCAGTGGTATCAAATGATACTCCAAAGACATTTTGCTTCAATTTCCATTTTTCAATACTTTGAAATACAGAAGTGGCTTGAGACAATCCAGTGGAATCATCTATTATAGAAACTGATAAAAGTTTTTCTACATTTGGGTATCCAGTAACAAGTATTGCAAGGCGGTCTTCTTGTTCTGAACATGATTTAGTAAGCAGCTTGCTATCCCAATGTACTAGGCAGTGATCAGGAGGAGTAAAATCCTTGATGCAAGTTTCATATTTTCATTTCTTGTCTTTCGAGCGGCTCTTGCAGATGTGGTCCTGGAGAGAGAGAGTTTTTCAATATCCTTGCCACACCTAATGGCTACTGCAGCAGCAAAAACAGTCCATTGTCCAATAGAGAGATTAAGTCTGTCTGCAGTGGAGCAAACCAATGGCGAGGCAAGAATATTTTTGGGGCTGGAAGCATTTGAAGGTCCTGCTGTAGGTTCTGTCGGAAACTCTTCATAGCTGTCTGTCTCAGAACTGGTCGTGCTAGAAAGAAGGGTCTCTGATGTTCTGGCTGTAGCACTCACTTGCTTCACTGATTTATGTTTCTCTTTGCGTTTCTTCTCTTTCTCTAATCTAATGTACTTGCGCTGTACTTTTGATGCATAATCTGCATCAAGCAAACCTAAACATGTTTCTCGTTTTGTTCTTTGATCTTCTAAGAATGAAATATCATATGCTTTCTGAGGCTCAGTTCTCATGCGGTCCTTTTGGATTAATTCAACGGCATTTTGAGAAGAGATGTCAAAAAGGGAATCCATAATTTTCATGAAATTAGAGAGTTCATTTTCAAAGCTTGCTCTTTTTTTGTGCTTGATTAAATTATTATGCATTTCTTCTAGATTTAACAGCATCTTCCTGCCTTTAGGGTTTTTACTAATATCTATAGTAGGAATGCATGCTTTTTGCCATATTATTAGTAGCTTCTGTAGAACTAACTTCATTAACAGTAGAATCTTTTGTAACTTTTGGACCCTTATACTGCATTCTCCGTAAATAAATAAAATGGCTTAGAACATCTTTATTGGATGGTAAAACAATTTTAGATGAACTCATAATATCAGCCTGCAAGTGACCAAGAATAAAGTCATGCTGTTTTGTAGCTGTTTGACTCATTTTTTATTTATTTTTCAAATAAAGCAGTCTGAAAAGAAACAATAAGAGTAAAAACAATGCTTGTTTATTAAAATTCAATGTAAAAAAGGATTTTTAAATTTGGATTATACTCACAATATACTCATAAATAATGTAACTTAAGCACCTTATTTTATATTAATACAATAAGGTGCTCTTGGACAAAAGAAAATGAAAATTTTCAAAATTACGTAAATTTCTATCTTAATGAACTTTTCTAATAGAACGTTTGATTCTAAATCATTTTTTTATATAACATTTTTCGATAAAGTTGATAGTTTTTTAGATATATGGGGTTTGTAGGAAAAGGGGATGGGCAAAATTTCAAGGGGGGTGGGGGGGATTCAAAATTTGTTGGATTAGAAAATGCTTGTTAAATTCGTGTTTAGGACATCATTTGGCACAACATTAGACTCGTGGACCTTGACTTTTTGAAAATGACCCAAAAATGGTACACCCTAGTAGGTAGTGGTGTCCCACAGGGTTCAGTGTTAGGCCCATTGCTATTCGTAATCTACATTAATGACATAGATGTAGGTTTAACTAGTAACATGTCAAAATTCATGGATTATACTAAAATAGGCAGTAAAGTTGTTAATGTAAATGATAGAAATAGGCTCCAAGATGATGTAAATGGGATTATGGAGTGGACAGATAAGTGGCAGATGCAATTTAACATAGACAAATGTAAAGTTTTGCATATAGGTTCTCGTAACAATAATTACATGTACGTGATGGACAATAGACAGTTAGCGAGCATTGAGGAGGAAGTAGATTTAGGCATACATGTATTTAAGGATTTAAAAGTTAGGAACCAGTGCCTGGAGTCTTGCGCAAAAGCTAATAGGATGTTAGGCTTCATAGTGGCTGGCGGATGATGATGGGGAGTCTTTCTCTTTTTCTGAATGAATGTTAACCCACAATTGATAGGTTTTGCTACTTACTTAACCCCTTATTCTCTTCTTTTACCCCCCGTACTCTCTCCTTTCTCTTGGGCTAACCTTAGAGTGGATCTTAGGGTCTTTGTTAGCCTTAGCTTCTGTAGATCTGTAGATCCTTAACTAATGGCCCTGTGTTTCTCACATTTCTCTTGTTAAATTTGTAGTATCCAAAAAACTTCTTAGCATTACTACCACAATTTTGTGCAAAATTAATTTCTGACTGCCTCTTTGCTTGCCAAATATCCTTACTAACTCTATTTTTTATTTGCCTGTACATAACTTGATTTTGTTCTGTACTTATAATTTTCAAATGCTTGCCTCTTCATGCGTATCTTTGTTTTCATCTCATTTCCAAACCAAGGCAGCAAATTCTTAGGTTATGTAAACTAGAAAGCTGCCACATCTACAAAATTCAAATTTGGCTTTTAGTTTTTGTAGTTTAAAGTAGTTTTTTATATATTTAATGCAATACTCGGCTATTCTACCATAGAAGCAGTAAACATCAGCGTGCAAATGAACAAAATGATTGGAACCAATTTGCTGCTTTTATCATATTCAAAGTCATTCAGTCTCTGAGCCAGAATACAAAGTCATTAAGTCATTCTGGAATAGGTCATGTGACCCCATTCTGATCCAGAATATGCCCACATTACCAGACAGAATACATTTTTCATTCCCATTCTATATAGAGAATGACGATATGACCATGCCTAGTTGGACTCATCATTTGTGGCAATAGGGGAGTCTGACGAACAATCTACAAGTCATTAACTCATGAAGTTGCATTTATTTTGAAGCCTGCTTTATGATGATTTCTAAACATAATAAAGTACATATCTATGTTATCTAAGCATAAGATGCTTGAAGTATTTAAGAGATGAATAAAACCCACTTTTACTCAATAAAACCTAGGTATTTTTTCAATAAGATCTAGGTTTTTTACTACCCTGAACTGCATGCCTCCTCTAAGGAGAGCATGCCACACCAGACTTTCAACACTTTCTCATTCCTTTTCTGTCCAACTCTCTAATGCAAAGGTTAATTGGTATTTTCAATCTTTTATCTATTCAACTGGTATTTTCAATCTTTCATCTACTCAACCAGTCAACTCTGGAACAACCTTCCTCAATCCATCTTTCCCCCTATCTATGACCGCCAATCTTTCAAATGCAGAGTATCTAGGCATCTCCAAAAACCTGGACCTTGATTTTGGCTCTCTGCTGTGGGTATTCACCTTTGGCCCCTCCTTCCTGTATTAAAAAAAAAGGATGGAGTAGGCATGGAATTTAAAAGTAGAATTTTAGCTTTAAATGATAAAGATAAGATGGTGTGTAGTGAAGGAGTTGAATTCATAGAATTGTGGGATAATTTTTATGAAAAGAGGAAGGGTAATTCTTCATTTTAAAACATAAGCTTTATTATTTTACCAGAAAATATTTTTCTGAGTAATTTTGATGTTTTGAAAGAACCTGAAAACTGTTTCTTATGCAAATGAGTAGTTTTTGAGATATCTTCATTTTTGATGCAGATGAAAATATCTGGAAAACCACGCATTTTGACAAGAAATGGATCTCAGATTTCTTCAAAACATATTGAAAATAACCAAAGAAAAATACTCTCTCATGAGGGAAGTACCTAATCTAACTAAACCCAACCTAACTTAGCCTAACAAAATGTACAAATTTTGGTAATTATTTGTTTTAACACACAAGCTGCATTCTTTTTACCAGAAAGAACATCATTTTTTGCAGTTCCAGTTCCAGTTTTTAAAAATAACTGACTGGAACTGGAACTTATGGATTTGAAATTGTTTATATGTTTAGGCCTATAATAAAAGACATTTCTTTATGAATTTATTACAAATTAATCCATTTTTCAGACCTTAATATTTAATATATATATCTATATATATCTATATGTATACATTTAACTGCAATGACCACGCAGTATATTAATGTATAGAAACGACGTAAGTATAGAGGAGTGTTCTGCACACGAGGAAGAGAAATAACGAACAAATGAAAAATGAGGTACCCGCCCGGGAATCGAACCCAGAATCTTCCAATTGCCGGTCAGATATGCTATCCACTACACCACAGGCCTCGATCAGTCAGAAGTCGTAATTCTCCTACATAGTGCAGAAACCAATGCCCTAAGTGGGCACCCTCGCAAATCGTGAATATGTACATTTAACTGCAATGACCACGCAGTATATTAATGTATAGAAACGACGTAAGTATAGAGGAGCATTCTGCACACGAGGAAGAGAAATAATGAACAAATGAAAAATGAGGTACCCGCCCGGGAATCGAACCCAGGATCTTCCAATTGCCGGTCAGATATGCTATCCACTACACCACAGGCCTCAATCAGTCAGAAGTCGTAATTCTCCTACATGGGGCAGAAACCAATGCCCTAAGAGGGCACCCTCACAAATCGTGAATACGGTATGTACATTTAACTGCAATGACCACGCAGTATATTAATGTTCGTTATTTCTCTTCCTCATGTGCAGAACGCTCCTCTATACTTACGTCGTTTCTATACATTAATATACTGCGTGGTCATTGCAGTTAAATGTACATATTCACGATTTGCGAGGGTGCCCTCTTAGGGCATTGGTTTCTGCCCTATGTAGGAGAATTACGACTTCTGACTGATCGAGGCCTGTGGTGTAGTGGATAGCATATCTGACCGGCAATTGGAAGATCCTGGGTTCGATTCCCGGGCGGGTACCTCATTTTTCATTTGTTCATTATTTCTCTTCCTCGTGTGCAGAACGCTCCTCTATACTTACGTCATTTCTATATATATATATATATATATATAGGGTATGCACTAAAATCACAGAATAACACGTGATCTTATTAATAAGCAAACAACCACAGGGAAAAGGAAAAGGAAACACGAAGTCCGAGCGCTTTCGTGATATATTCACCTTCAAGGAGAAACAGAAAATAGATGGAGATTACAAAGTAAATGAGTTAAATACACAAGCAAAAAAAAAAATATATAAAAAATTCCCAATTGGCAACTCAAATTAAAGACCATAAAACCCTCTAAAGATTTTTTCTATAGATAACATAATCTGTAGGCTGCTAAATTACTAAATATAAAAGAACTATATAGATGAAATTAGACAAAAAACCAGTACAGATAACAAAAATTATTATAATGGTTATTAGAACTAGTATTTAATTAAAGCAGGCTTTAGTTAAGTCACACAAGTGAAAGGTTCACCTGATATTTCTAAGAAGATGTCTAAGTAAACAAATTCTCCCCACCTCTTTACTCCCTAATAGACTTCTGGATTTGAGAGAACGCCCCTTCGATGAATTCCAGAGAATAGTGTTGCAGAAGCATATAGAAATTGCTAAGATTGAAGTCGAAGAAACTTTTAAAGTTACCAGGGCCATAAGATATAGTTTTGATAGGGCAATTCCACCTGAATGGAAACAACGGTTACTGGACTATTGTTATAACAAACTTAGATGAGAATGTAGTGTTGTGGAAAGGAAACTTGATATTAAATTACAAATTCTAATTGAAAGAAGTGATTGGACTAAGGATAAATCTATCAGATAAAGTGTTAAATAAAAATACGGTTACGGCTCTTGGATATGGAATAAATTTTTCAGCAGCTAAAAAGGATGTGGACTATGTAGAAATAGCTAAGGCTTTCTGTAATTTAGAAAAATATAATAATTTACCTATAGAGGATATGAATATTTGTAAAGGTATAGTATATACAGTAGTGCCATGTCTAAACCCTCTATTCCAAATTGTCCGCAGAGGTTTTTCAACTCTTATGAAGCTTTAAGAAAAGATCAGAATCTACATATAACCAAAGCCGATAAATCAAATGCCTTAGTGATCCTCAATAAAGACATTTATCTAGGAAAAATGTATGATCTTTTGAATGATGCGGACACTTATGTGAAATTAAGGAACAATCCCCTTGAAACTGTGAACAGTGCATTTAATAAGAAAATTAAACAACTTTTGTAGGGTAATGAAATATTACTTAAACAGTTTCTGAGTACTTCACCGTCATTACCCTATATGTATGGCCTGATTAAAACTCATAAGCCAAATAATCCTGCAAGGCCTATTGTTAGTTCTATAGGATCTATCTCATATAAGCTAGCCAAATGGCTTGTCTCCATTCTTAATCCTCTCCTCGGCACAATTTCACAATCACACACAAATAATAATGTAGACCTTGTGGAAAAATTATATAGTATCAGTGTCAATTACAATTTTAGATTGGTAAGCTTTGATGTTGCCGCTTTATTTACAAGAGTCCCGGTGGAGGATCTATTAGTGTTTCTTTTGGAAGAATTGGTTAAGCATAATTTGCCATTACCTGTGGCTACAATTATAGAATTAATTAAGCTGTGCATAGTAGACTCAAAATTTGTGTTCAATAATGAATATTTTAGGCAGAAATTTGGTATGGCGATGGGAAACCCTCTCTCCCCCATTTTAAGTAACTTATATATGGAGTTTTTTGAAAGTAAGTTATTAAGGAAGATTCTGCCAAATTATGTTCCATGGTTTAGATATGTACGTAGATGATGTTCTTTGTCTTTGGCCAGTGACTTTAAATCTCAATGAATTCTTACCCAAACTTAATAATTTAACTCCCTCTATCAATTTTACAGTTGAAATAGAAAAAGATTCTTCGATCCCTTTTTTAGATGTTTTAATACATAGGTCTGGAAAAAAGTTTAAGTACAATATTTACAGAAAACCCACTAATAATTATTCCTATATACATTATTATTCTGATCACCACATTAACGTAAAATGATCCGTTCTTTCTACTTTGTTCCTAAGAGGCCTACGAATTTGTAGTCCAGAGTTCATTGACGATGAAATTAGTAAAATATACAAAATTGCGTTTGATTTAAAATACTCAAAGAATTGCATAGATAAGTCCTTAAAAATGGCAAAGAAAACCTTCTACGAAGTAAAGGACAAGATTCCTTATAACACAAAAAATGTTTTAGTGTTACCATTCAGAAAAAATTTCCTTGATCTGCTGAATTTGCTGAGGACTTTTAACGTAAATATTGCGTTCAAAAATTTAGATGTAATTAAGAATTCATTGATTAAGAACTCCCCTTTAAGTGAACATGGTTGTGTATATAAAATCCCATGCACAATATGTAATAAATTTTACATTGGCCAAACTGGTAAGACCCTTGAGTTACGTATTAAGCAGCATCAATACAGTACAGTATAAGAAGTGGCCAGGAATCTAATGCCATTTTCATTCACGTAAGAGATACTAATCATCCCATTGACTGGAAAAATGCTTCCAAATTAAGGTTTAGTAAATCTATTGTTAGCAGAAATATACTTGAATCAAGTGTGATCAAAAATAATGCGGACTTAGTCCTTAACCCTTCGGATGCGCAATTCCTGACTGTGTACTTTCCACCTGTGCGCAAAAAAATCGGGAAATTTACCCATTTGTTAACGTAAAATAAATCAAGTCAAGCACCATTTTGTTAAATTATTTTTGTTTCCCTTAATAAATAAAGATTTTCTCTTACAAACTAAACATTTTCTCTTACAAAATAAACAGAATTTAGTGGGTAACTTGGGAATATGGTTGAGTAGAATTTTATGAAAATTTACACGTTTTCAAGCGTTTATGTTCAGTCTTGCATGAGAAATTGGGGGAATGAAACGTGCGCTATGGCAGCTAAAAAACAAAGACTGGAAAGTTGTGAACAAATAATAGCTGCGTTAGATGCAATAAGCTCTGGAAGTAGTGAGTGTGAAAGTGATTATAGTGAAACTGATATAAGTGACAATGGAGATGATATTACAGCAAGTAGTAATAGTTCATTTTCATGGCAGTGTGTGCAACGTTGCCAGTCTAACAGATATCGCTTTGAAGAAAATGTAGGACTTCAACAAGGTTGCAATCTAAATGAAGCAAGTTCAGAAATAAATTTTTTTGAGTATTTCTTTGACAATGTTATGATGCAAAATATAGTGGGACAAACAAATGAGTTTTATCAATATGAGAAAAGAAGATTAGGCCCATCTCAATCTTCCAGGATGCAACGATGGCATGATACAAAAAATGATGAACTGTATGTCTTTTTTGCTCTAACAATTCTCATGCCACACATAAATAAACATAGACTGCAGGATTACTGGGGTTCAGACTCCTTGACTGAAACACCTTCCTTTCGCAAGTATATGTCAAGAGATCGATATTTATTACTCATGAGATTTCTGCATTTCACAGACAATTCAATTCCTCCAAATCAGCCAAATGATCGTCTTGTGAAAATCAGACACTATAACTCATATGAAGTCAAAGTTTTCAAATATTTACAATCCAGGACAAAAATTAGTTATTGATGAATCTCTTGTACTTTTCAGAGGGAGGGTAATTTTTCGACAATACATACCCTCCAAGCGTCATAGATTTGGAGTGAAATATTTTATCCTTTGCGATTGTGAAACTGGATTTGTCTTGGATTTCATCATTTACACTGGATCAGACATAGATTATCCTGCAAATGATCCACTAGGACATTCTGGAGCGATTGTAAAGACACTTTTAGCTAAATATTTGAATAAAGGCCACATTCTGTATACTGACAACTGGTATACGAGCCCATTACTATGCAAATATCTGCATGTAAATAAAACAGGATCTTGTGGAACTGTAAAGGTAAATAGAAAAAATATGCCCAAGTTTCACCCAAGTAGAAAAGGAGAGTGCCATCTGATGGAATCAAAACCTTTATTAGCACTAAAATGGACTGATAAAAGAGATGTGCATATGCTAACAACAATTCACAGTGGAAGCATGATTGACTCAGGAAAGGTTGATTGTCGAACAAACGAAATAAAATTCAAACCAGATGCTGTTGTGGACTATAACAAAATATGCGTCTGGTGGACAAATCTGATATGCAAATTAGCAGCGTAGAATGCGTTAGGAAAACTGTGAAGTGGTATAAGAAGGTATTCTTTCATCTTTTGGATATTTCTCTTTACAATTCCTTTGTACTCTACAAAAAAACTACGAAAAAGCAGATTTCAATGAGAGAATTCAATCTTACATTAGTCTCTCAACTACTCACGAAGTATGCTCAAATAACATCCCCACATCCTGGAAGACAAAGTGTGAGACCAAATGCTCCTGACAGACTTCTCTCAGCTAATTACATTGAAAAGCATCACCTGGAACAAGTTCCGCCAACACCATCTCGACCTGTAGGTCAATGACAATGTCATGTATGCTCACATACAACACAAAGAGAAAAACATGTTAGAAAAGTTTCTACTTGGTGTCCGGAATGCAAAGTTGCATTGTGCCTTGAGTGCTTTGTTCTCTACCACACCCGTGCAACTACTAAATACTAAATTCAGTAAAAGTGTAAAACAATGTTGTAAATAAGTATAATGGAAAGTGTAGATTTATCAAAATAATATTTATTTCATGAACAATTATTTCCAAAAGGACAATTATTTTTAAGGAGTTATTTTTGAAAAGGAATAAAAAATTATTTTTCAAGAGGACAAATAAAATGTATATTCTTCAAAACTCAAATGTAAGTATAATACTTGCTCGTTTATGTGTACATGTGCGGCTGTGCGCATATGGATACATGCATGTGTGTGTGTGTGTGTGTGTATGTGTGTGCGTGTGTGTTGCGGATGGTTTATGAATATATCTGAGTCATAGATTCTTCAAAACTCAAATGTAAGCATAATACTTGCTTGTTTATGTGTACATGTGTGCATATGTGTACATGCATGCGTGTGTGTATGTGTGTATGTTTGTTGCGGATGGTTTATGAATATATCTGAGTCATCAATAGCATTAAAATGCAAAATCATTTATTTTTATTGGGATTTTGTGCGAAAACATAAAAAAAATAACGCGATCATATGATGATGCTGGGAGCATTCTTCCGACAAACTTCCTGAGCATCATATGAGGATGGGAGCAGCGTAAGTGTTAATATTAGCCCTGGGCTGTATAAATTAGACTCGTGCATTGCTAGAAAGTTAGCAAAGGGCCTATTGTTTTCTTGACCGCATTCTTGCCCCTTAACGGTTGGCCTTGGTTAAATAAATATTATTTTAAGAACTGTTAACATGCTTATGTGTCCATTTTAATTGTAATATTTCTTTCGTTTATAATCTTTGGGTGCTGGGTGGTTTATTGGACTTTTCAACTGGTTGGCTATTGGGAAAACAATTTTTTCAGACTGTTTGTAGAAATTTTGGAATATTCTGTAAGACGATGGCACCATTCCCTTTGTTTTCATTAAATTCTTGCCACTTAATTGCCTGCTTTAATTAAATACTAGTTCTAATAACCATTATAATAATTTTTGTTCTCTGTACTGGTTTTTTGTCTAATTTCATCTATATAGTTCTTTTATATTTAGTAATTTAGCAGCCTACAGATTATGTTATTTATAGAAAAAATCTTTAGAGGGTTTTATGGTCTTTAATTTGAGTTGCTGATTGGGAATTTTTAATTTTTTTATTTTATTTTTTTTTTTTTGCTTGTGTATTTAACTCATTTACTTTCTAATCTCCATCTATTTTCTGTTTCTCCTTGAAGATGTGAATATATCACGAAAGCGCTCGGACTTCATGTTCCTTTTCCCTGTGGTTGTTTGCTTATATATATATATATATATATATATATCTATATATATATATATATATATAGATAATATATATATATAGATAATATATTATATATATAGATAATATATATATATAGATAATATATATATATAGATAATATATATATAGATAATATATATATAAGATATATATATATAGATATATATATATATAGATAATATATATATATAGATAATATATATATAGATAATATATATATAGATATATATATTAGTGATGGGACGATTAATCGGAATCGAGAATCGGAAGAATCGAGCATTTTTCAGGAATCGGAATCGGAATCGAGAGAATTGTACCATGATTTCCGATTCTTAAAACGATTCTTTAACTTTTAATTGAACCAGTTTTGCAATGTAAACTTTAAAATTTAAATGAAAGAGGATAACAAATTTTATTTTTATTGTATTGTAGCTATACATTAAAACATGTATATCCATGATGTGTAATCAAGAAGATTAAAATGAATTGTTACAACTTACAGTTGATTTTTATTTTTAAACCAATCTATTATAATTTATAATTTATATTACCATACTCATAATGTAAATAGTTAATCTTACCAGAGTAAAATATGACAATTTCCAGAAAAACAAGTATAGAATTATATTTAAAAATATTGAGAATCGGAATCGGAATCGAGAATCGTATCGGAATCGAGACTTTTTAGTGGTATCGGAATCAGAATCGGAATCGTTAAAAATTTTGGTATCGTCCCATCACTAATATATATAGATATATAGATATATATATATATATATAATATATATATATATATATATAATATATATAGATAATATTATAGATATATATATATAGATATATATATAGATAGATATATATATATACTGTATATATATATAGATATATACAGCGTGTCCAAAGAAATGTATACCCACTTTGTTCGATAATACCAGCTATGAGGATAATAAATATATACTTTTTATATGTTTTTTAATAAAGAATTTTCTCCTGAATCTAAATATGTAATTATGTTTATTAAAAATTGAAAAACAAAAACGTTACAGATGTTTAAATTATAATTATTATTTTCGAGACTTCATGTGCGATATTTTCTAATATTTTAACCGACTGTTTTGAGATACTTATGTTTAGTGTTGATATTGAAGCATAAATGTTGTAATTATTAGTTAATTCAAAAAATTTACAAATTCCATGGTTAAATGACACTATCTAAGATGTTCAAATTGTTGTTAGAAAGAACAAACGTCGCAGAGTTATAAGATGTTAGATAAGGTTAGAGCAAAACTGTAGTCTTGCCTAATTAGAAACTCAACGAAATGGCTAGGCTAAGCTAGGCACTAAACATAAGTATCTCAAACAGTCGGGTTAAAAGGCAGGCCAGGCCATAAAAAAAAATATTAGAAAATATCGCACATGAAGTCTCGAAAATAATAATTCTAATTTAAACATCTGTAACTTTTTTGTTCTTCAATTTTTAATAAAAGTAATTACATGTTTAGATTCAGGAGAAAATTCTTTATTAAAAAACATTTAAACAGTAATATATTTATTATCCTCATAGCTGGTATTATCGAATAAAGTGGGTATACATTTCTTTGGGACACGCTGTATACAGGAGTTGGACAAAATAATATGAACACCTTGATAAATGGCGGTTTTTATTCTTAATATGGAGCTGGCCCTCCTTTAGCGGCAATAACAGCTGCAATGCGTCAGGGAATTGATTCATACAGCTTTTGGACAGTGGCTAGAGGAAACCTGAGCCATTCTTCGAGCAAACCCTGCTCCAGTTCCTCCAAAGACGCCGGCGGTGGGAATTGGCTTCTGACCTGCTGCTCCAACTGAGACCACAGATGCTCAATAATGTTAAGATCTGGGGATTGTGGAGGCCAATCCAAGCGTTCTACTTCACTAACATGCTCTTCAAACCAGTTTTTAAAGACCCCAGCGGTGTGGATTGGTGCATTATCATCCTGGAAGACGGCGCCGCCATTGGGAAACAGCGTTTGGACCATGGGATGGACCTGGTTAACCCTACCATGCAGTACTACAGCTGGGCCAAGAGTATTCCACGATATTGCTGCCCAAACCATCACAGATCCGCCTCCATGCTTAACGGTTGGGGTCAGGCAGTCAGGGTCATAAGCATCTTTAGGCTGTCTCCAGACGTAAACTCGACCGGAACATGGAAATAGCGTAAAGGAGGATTTGTCGGAGTAGACTACATTCTTCCACCTGTCCATTGACCAATTCTTATGGTCATTACACCATTTTCTGCGCCGCTCAATGTTGATGTGCGAAAGGAAGGGTTTGGCAATTGCAGCCCTCCCATGGTATCCAGCTCCATGGAGCTCGCAACGTACAGTTCTGGTCGATACCGGGCTTGCAAGATGCTGGTTAAGCTCTGGAGTTACTTTTGGAGCTGTGGTCTTATGGTTCTTTGTCACAATGCGCTTTAGCACCTGGCGGTCTCGATCACACAGCTTCTTCTTGCGTCCACTATTGCATTTGTTGGTGCTTGTCTTTCCATGGTTTTGGTATGCAGACATGACCATAGAGACGGTTCCTCTGGATACATTGAACATCTGAGCAGTTTTTGTCACTGATGCACCAGCCATCCACGCTCCGACAATTTGCCCTCTTTGGAAGTCTGACAGGTCTTTCATAACTGCTAATTCATAATTCACTCAGATCTGTAAAAACAAAGTGAGGGTTATAACATGACATACACACACTCTGTTATGCATTTAAATAGGTTTGCCAGTCATTTGACCATTTACTTTGTGTCTGAGCAGTCCCTAAAGATAACCGGTGAAATTGGCGGGTGTTCATATTATTTTGTCTAACCCCTGTATATAGATATATCTATATAGATATATATATATATATATATATAGATATATATAGATATAGATATATATAATAAGATATATATAGATATATAGATATATAGATATATATATAGATATATATATATAGATATATATATATAGATATATATATATATAGATATATAGATATATAGATATATATATATAGATAGATATATAATATATATATAGATATATATATATATAGATATATATATATATATATATATATAGATATATATAAAAATATATATATATAGATATAGATATATATATAGATATGTATATAGATATGTATATAGATATATATGTATATAGATATATAGATATATATTTATTTTTTTATTTTTTTTTTTTAAGTTCGGGAAGAACCGATTCGCCTCTATTTAAAAGGGCATATCTCGGCGGAAAAACAAAGAAAAAGTGAGAGGAAAGACAGAGGAAAAAGAAAGGGTGGAGGGGACAGTCGAAGTGGAAAAAGACCAAGGACTGCAGGGTCGAGCCCCATCATCCTTGGGTGCTAGGGCCGGGAGGGCGCACGTGAAACCTCCAGGAACAAGCACGTACAAACGAGCACAAAGAGCACTCAAGAGCACGAGCTTAGAACCCCCTTGCGGGGATATAGATATATATATATATATATATTATATATATATATATATATAATATATATATATATAATATATATACTATATGATCAAAAGTATTCGGACACCCCGGAAAATCCGCATTTCTGCAAATATCACCTTCGCCGAAAGGTATACTGGGAAAAAGCGTGGCGAAACTATAATGCTGAGGTGTTCTGTTAAGTTATCAGTAACTGTTGTGAAGCCATGCCGCGCGGACGTGAACTCTCCGAGTTCCAACATGGACTCGTCATCGGATGTTATTTAAGTAACGTTTCTATACGAAACATTGCAGCCAAACAGGATATACCAAAGTCGATTGTAGCGGATGTTATCATGAGATGGAAGCACGATGGTGCAACTAACGCGAAAAAACGTTCCGGACGAACCCGCAAACTGACGGAACGTGATAGAAGAAGTCTGGTACAACATGTCAAGAAGTCCCGCACATCCTCTGCCACTTCCATCGCTGAGGAGGTAGGAAGAGCATCCGGTACCTCCGTTAGTACTGTAACTATCCGCAGAGAGATGCACAGACTCGGTTATTATGGTAAAGCAGCTGTACACAAGCCACTGATTACAAAAGTTAATGCCACGCGTCGTTTGGCCTGGTGTGTCTCCCGTCGTTCCTGGACCGTGGAGGACTGGAAAACTGTTCTTTGGAGCGACGAGTCGCGGTATTCACTCTTCCAGTCTGATGGGCATGTTTGGGTGTGGCGACAGCCCGGAGAACGGCTTCTTCCTGACTGTGTACGTCCAACGGTGAAGTTCAGTGGAGGGTCCATCATGGTATGGGGTTGTTTTTCCTGGCTAGGGCTCGGCCCGTTGGTTGTTATACCCACTACCATGAACGCTGACGTTTATCTCGACGTTCTGGACAATTCGGCCCTCCCTACACTGTGGCAATACTACGGAGATGGCCATTGTTTGTTTCAACAGGATCGAGCTCCCTGCCATACTGCAAGGCGTGTGCAGGACTGGTTTCGTGAAAATAAGGTGGATTTGTTAGACTGGCCTGCTCAGAGCCCCAATCTCAACCCAATCGAGCACATGTGGGACGAACTGGAGCGACGGATACGAAACCGCACACCACGCCTGGCTTCACTTGCATCTCTTGCATCAGCTCTGCAAGAGGAATGGTGAGCCATTCCTGCACAGACTTACCGAAAACTGGTGGAAAGCATGCCTCGATGTGTTGACGCTGTAATAAAAGCAAAGGGTGGACCTACTGGTTACTAAATGCCATAATAAAACCATTTTTCCCAAAACCATGCGGTGTCCGAATACTTTTGATCATATAGTGTATATATAGATATATATATATGTAGATATATTATATAGATATATATATATATATATATATAGATAGATAGATATATATATATATATATATATATATATATATATATATAATACACAGACCGTGCATGGAACAAGGAACTCTTCTGGGATAATTAAATCCACTATAGTCCGAATAAGTAATGGTAAATGACAAATACCATAGTTTTTCTTTTTCATGATGCAAGCCCGACATGGGCAATGGGTCTCTCGCAAAGAGGTCCCATAAATATAGCTTCCCTCACCAGCTATCTGCAAAGCAGACAGGATCCAGCTTTGGGACATGGATCTAGGGTTTAAAGCAGCCGAGCCCCACTACATTTAGAACCTCAATATAAGTAAAAGACTCGTTGCATTCACGTCGGATTGAATAAATCAAAGAAAAAGGGGTAACTATTGAAATGGACATGTTACGTGCCTTGAAAAGTGGACACTCAATTCTGCCAGTTGAGGTTTAAGTTTTGGTTTTGGCTAAAAATATAATAGTTACCCCTTTTTCTTTGATTTATTCAATCCGACGTGAATGCAATGAGTCTTTTACTTATATTGAGGTTCTAAATGTAGTGGGGCTAGGCTGCTTTAAACCCTAGATCCATGTCCCAAAGCTGGATCCTGTCTGCTTTGCAGATAGCTGGTGAGGGAAGCTATATTTATGGGACCTCTTTGCGAGAGACCCGTTGCCCATGTCAGGCTTGCATCATGAAAAAGAAAAGCTATGGTATTTGTCATTTACCATTACTTATTCGGACTATAGTGGATTTAATTATCCCAGAAGAGTTCCTTATTCCATCCACGGTCTGTGTGTATCATAAAAAACTCAGGTAACCATTCTGAGTTCATTCCCATCATGAAACGGACATGTTATGTGCCTTGAAAAGTGGATGCTCAATTCTGCCAGTTGAGGTTTAAGTTTTGGTTTTGCTAAAAATATAATAGTTACCTCTTTTTTCTTTGATTTATTCAATCTGACGTGAATGCAACGAGTCTTTTACTTATATTGAGGTTCTAAATGTAGTGGGGCTAGGCTGCTTTAAACCCTAGATCCATGTCCCAAAGCTGGATCCTGTCTGCTTTGCAGATAGCTGGTGAGGGAAGCTATATTTATGGGACCTCTTTGCGAGAGAGCCGTTGCCCACATCGGGCTTGCATCATGAAAAAGAAAAGCTATGGTATTTGTCATTTATTTTGTTGAAATAGGCTGAATTTCAAATAAATGTCACACTGACCTGAATACAGATGTATTTCTATACAAATTACAAGTATTACACCATTAAAATCTTTAATTAGTAGTTTCCACATGTGCTCCATCTGTATCTCTGCAAATCTCAAAGCAGTCAGCTGCATTGCGGAACACATTTCCGAGCATTTCAGGTTATTTTCTCAACTGCTTGCCTAATGCGATCGCGCAGATCTGGTAAATCTCAAGTATTTCTGCGATAGACCTCTGATTTAATGAAACCTCAAGCAAAGAAATCCAATGGGGTCAAATCCGGAGATCGCGCTGACCAGGGCCTATTTCCCCGACATCCACTCCAATGATTTGGAAAACACTCGTTTAGGTATGTCTGAACAATTCTGGCATAATGACATGGTGCCCCATCCTGCTGAAAGACTACATTGTCGAGAATGCCATTTTCAAGAAGTTGAGGTTCTAGAAAATTTTGAAGCATGTCAAAGTAAACAGGCCCTGTCACTGTAGCCTCTGCAAAGAAAAAGGGCCCGTAAATCTTAGACTTCGTCATTCCAAGTCACACGTTGACTTTAGGTGAGTTTCTTTTTCATTCAGTGAACTCGGCTTTTCATTAGCCCAGATGCGACAATTATGTCGATTGATTTTACCACAGGTGTGAAAAGTCGCCTCATCGCTAAACAAAATGTGGTCCATTAAATTGTTATTTCGAATTTGTTCGACCAGTTCCGCACACATTGCTGCTCTTTTTGGAAAATCTTCCTCGTGTAAGCTGTGTAACAGCTGAATGTGATAACACTTCTTCAGTGTCGAACGCAAGATTCTGTGAACAGTTGTTTTGGGTATGGTCAATCTGTGGGATGCTTGGCGAACTGACATTCTTTGATCGTCTTCGAACATTATGCGAACAGATTCAGTGTTTTGTTGTACTGTTCTTGGGTGTCCACTTCTTCCTTCATGCACAGATCCAGTTCTTTTGAATTTGTTCACCAATTCACGAATTGCTTTATCTGTCGGTCCAGGCTTATGAAACCTTCTTGAGAATCGGTCTCTAATTTCACAACATTTCATTCCTCTGATGCGACATGTTACTATCATAACGCGTTCATGCACATCCATCACCAATGATATGGATCTGAAAAAATTAATTACAAATTTAAAAATAATTAAAATAGAAATCCAATGCATGTATTTGTCTAGAAACGTGCATGCAATCATGTCATTAAAACATTCATTTGAAATTCAGCATATTTCAACAAAATAGAGAGGGACTTTTGGGACACCCTGTATATATATATATATATATATAGATATATATCTATATATATATATACAGGGTGTCCCAGGATTAACTATTTCAATGAAATTGGATAAATTTAATAAAAACTGACATAATTTTGTTTATTATTATTAAATTATGATACAAAAACAAATAGATTTATAAATCATAGGTTAAAACTTTATTGAGAAGTTTCGACATGTGCACCGTCTGTATCTCTGCAAATTTCAAATTTATCATCAGCGCTGCGAAACACATTTTGAAGGATTTCAGGTATTATCTCCCGCACTGCCAACTGGATGCGTTCTTTAAGTTCAGCTAAACTATTGATCTTTTGGCGATAAACCTTTGTTGTTATGAAACCCCATGCAAAGAAATCCAGGGGTGTCAAATCCGGAGAATGCGGAGGCCAAGGTCGAGGTCCTCCACGTCCAATCCACCGATTCGGAAGGCGTCTGTTGAGGTATTCTCGAACAATTAGAGCATAATGACATGGTGCTCCATCTTGTTGAAACACAACATTATCAAGAATGCCATCATCAAGAAGCTGTGGTTCGAGAAACTGCTGAAGCATATCAAGGTAGACGGTACCTGTTACAGTTGCTTCCGCAAAGAAGAATGGGCCATAATTTGGATTTGGTCATTCCAAGCACACGTTAACTTTTGGAGAGTCTCTTTGCCATTCTATGACTTCAGACGGTCTTTCATTGGACCAGATAATGAAAAATTATGAAAATAAAATGAAAAAATTTAGAAATTTATATATTTTTAACACATTAAACATGATAAACATAAATAAAAGTGTTTTTAAAAAATTTGTCCAATTTCATTGAAATAGATAGTTAATTCTGGGACACCATATATATATATATATAGATATATAATATATATATATATATATATATAAGCACACCGGACAAAAAATTAGTCACCCCTAATAGCACCGATAGTAGGAAGTTCAAGGTACACAGAGGGCGCTGATGTAGCATTGGTAAGTGACAAGTAGCGGTGACGTAGCACACAGGATCAGATCTGTTTCGTGAGGTGGTGAAGAACAAAGTGTGTGTTGGATATAGTCTGCAAAATGGGTCGTGAGGCAGACGTTACTCATTGGTAAAAAGGAGCCATCGTGTTTGGCAGAGCCCACGGACACAAAATGTCTGAAGTAGCCCAATTTGTTGGTGTGTCAACGCGTACTGTCCAGCGAGTTTACAAAGAGTGGTGTAGTTCGCAATCAACTGACAATCGACGGCGTAACTGTGGCCGGAAAACAATTCTCGACAATAGGGGCCGCCGCCATGTTTCTCATCTAGAAACTGCAAATTGTTTTCAAACCAGAGAACAATTGCTCCAAGAAACCAATGAGGTTCTCCAGCGACCAATTTCCGAACGGACATTGCGACGAGAACTGCATGCGATGGACATCTGGAGCAGGGTACCACGGAAGACGCCGCCGTTAACAGCAAGTCACAAATTGGCACGTTATAAATGGGCTCAGAGGCACAAAAACTGGACTGCGGCAGATTGGAAACGTGTAATTTGGTCCGATGAGTCCCGTTTTTGTTTGTTCTCCAATGATGGGAGGCGACGAGTACATCGCAGGTCCAATGAAGCCTTTAATCCTGAATGCGTCGAAGGTGTTGTTCAGGCTGGAAACAAAGTGAAGCGCAGGAATAGACACCCATGGACTCTGGCGGAACTTCGGGACCGGCTGATGAACGAGTGGCAGCAAATCGATGTTCAGTACATGCACAACCTCGTAGAGTCTCTGCCTCGCCGGATTCGTGCGGTTATCAAGGCCAGAGGCGCCGTCACACGTTATTAGGTACATTCTGAGAGGGGTGACTAATTTTTTGTCCGGTGTGCTTATATATATATTATATATATATATATATTATATACCCCGCAAGGGGGTTCTAAGCTCATGCTCTTGAGTGCTCTTTGTGCTCGTTTGTACGTGCTTGTTCCTGGAGGTTTCACGTGAGCCCTCCCGGCCCTATCACCCAAGGATGATGGGGCTCGACCCTGCAGTCCTTGTCATCCTTACGTCTTTTTCCACTTCGACTGTCCCCTCCACCCTTTCTTTTTCCTCTGTCTTTCCTCTCACTTTTTCTTTGTTTTTCCGCAGAGATATGCCCTTTTAAATAGAGGCGAATCGGTTCTTCCTGAACTTTATCTGACCGGCAATCGGAAGATCCCGGGTTCGATTCCCGGGTGGTTACCTCATTTTTTCATATATATATATATATATAATATATATATATGATGAATAAAACCACGAAGGAAAAAGAAACACAAAGGGGTGCTCAAGCGCTTTCGTCTAATGACATCCTCAGGAACACTGAGTGAAAGGACAGATCAAGGCAATATATAGGTTACAAAAATAAACATACATACATACACATTCACATATATATACATATATATATATACATATATATATATATATAATATATACATATATATAGTAAGCATAGAAAAAATTGTGGGAGGAGCCAACATTTATATGGTCACAGAAAAATAAAGAAATAAAAATAAATATAAATATAAATTGAGAAAAAATTAATTACAAAATAGTGCCTTAGTGATATATATGTCACAGCCTAAATAATCATAAAGAAATAAACAGGCAAATAAAAAAAACCCATAAATACATATACATACATATATATATATATATATACATATATATACACATATATATATATATATTATATATATATATAAAGACACTTTTAGCACTTTGGCCGACCTTCCATATAAATTCAAATGGCTTTTTTATGGAACAGGTCACAAAAGAATAAAGAAATAAAATAAATATAAATATTGTAAGTAGAGTCTACCAATTCAAGCTCAAGAGGGAGGTTTTACAATCGATTAATAGATGCTGCCAAAATGATATATATGTCACATTATTAAAAATAAAAATTGAAAGATAAATTTTAAGAGAGGCACACCAATTTATAAGGGAAAAAATTACCACATATGCATATTATAGTCACAAACGAATACAAAAGTACAAATAAATATAAATTGGAAAACAAAATGATCCCTAGATGATATATAAAGAACAATAAAATATATATACAACCTATTTACGGTATATATACGAAATATAAACGCAATATATACAGAATAGATATATATATATATATATATATGCATAAGGGAAAAAAATTACCAAATTTGTTTTTATAATTATTGTCTGAGAAAACGGTAGGTCGCAAAAGAATAAAGAAATAAAAATAAATATAACTTGAAAAAATTACAAATAATACACGTACACATATATACCCGCATACCCAAATATATATATACATATACACACATATATACAAAAAACACACACACACACACACATATATATATATATATATATATACAAACTTGACCTTCACGAAATGAGAAATCATCCCGCAGAACCTTTGTGAGGTTGTAAGGTAAGGTAAGGTACATACAATATACATATATATATATATTATTTAACTGCATACATACATACATACATACATATACACACATACATACATACATATACACACATATACATACAAACACATTTAACTGCAATGACCACACACAAACGCACATACACATACATACATACACATACACTCATACAGCAAAAAATTGAAAAATAAAATTGTAAGGGAAACAACCGACAAAAACAAATTTTTTACCAAAGATTTAACAACCTGCCCTTTTTGTTTAAATCCATTCTGAAGGAATTCAGAGCAAGGATTTGCAAACGGGAAAGGATTTGCAAACGCGTGTAAAACAGCATCAATATTCCGTTAGAACGGGACAGTTGTCCAGTGCCCTTTTTGTCCATTTGTCAGAGTTATCCCATTGTATTGATTGGAATAATGTTTCAGTTTTGTTTCACTCTAGCAACATTGTTAATAGAAATATTCTTGAGTCGGCTATAATTCAACTTACAAATAACCTTAACATGAGTAAAGGTCTGTTTCAACTTGATCCCGTTGCTCTGAATTCCTTCAGAATGGATTTAAACAAAAAAGGGCAGGTTGTTAAATCTTTGGTAAAAAATTTGTTTTTGTCGGTTGTTTCCCTTACAATTTTATTTTTCAATTTTTTGCTGTATGAGTGTATGTATGTATGTATGTGTATGTGCGTTTGTGTGTGGTCATTGCAGTTAAATGTGTTTGTATGTATATGTGTGTATATGTATGTATGTATGTGTGTATATGTATGTATGTATGTATGTATGCAGTTAAATATATATATATATATATGTATATGTGTATGTACCTTACCTTACCTTACAACCTCACAAAGGTTCTGCGGGATGATTTCTCATTTCGTGTGAAGGTCAAGTTTGTATATATATATATATATATATATGTGTGTGTGTGTGTGTGTTTTTGTATATATGTGTGTATATGTATATATATATTTGGGTATG
>JAJOZX010000292.1:1347500-1365000 GCA_023014485.1 Bathynomus jamesi | reverse complement strand
GGCGTTCCTCAGGGCTCTGTGTTGGGCCCCTTGCTTTTTCTTATATATATTAACGATTTAGATGTCAGCCTAGTCAGTACAGTTTCAAAGTTTGCGGATGACACGAAGCTGGGTGGTAGGGCGATTAATGACGAAGATAGAGGTAAAATCCAGGAAGATCTGAATAAAATTGTTGATTGGTTAGTCACATGGCAAATGAGATTTAACGTTGATAAGTGCAAAATTTTGCATATAGGTTCGCGTAATGGTAATTTTGCGTATAGTATGTCGGGGAAAGATTTAACAAGCATAGAGCAGGAAAAAGATTTAGGAGTTATAGTCACTGGTGATTTAAAAGTAGCGAAACAAAGCACAGCAGCGGTCAATAAGGCAAACAGAGTGTTGGGTTCTATAGCTCGAAATTTACAAAGTGTTAGGTTTTATAGCTCAAAATTTTGAGTACAAATCGCCGAATATTATAGTTGCACTTTATAAATCATTAGTTAGACCCCATTTGGAGTACGCGGTCCAATTTCGGAATCCGCATATGCGCAAAGATATAGACAAAATCGAAAGAGTTCAAAGACGAGCAACTATGTTGATTCCGTCACTTAGGTCAAAGTCGTACGAGGATAGGCTTAAGGAGTTAAAATTAACAACACTCGAGAGTCGGAGGCTAAGGGGTGATCTAATCCAGGTTTTCAAAATTATGAATGGGTTCGATAACGTAGAGAGCGCTTTTTCGAAATATCTCAATATAATAGGATTAGAAATAACGTGTGTAAGTTGACAAGTAGAAGGTTCGAGGTAACAGTTGCCAAAAACTTTTTTACGCTTAGAATAGTAAATAGCTGGAATAGTTTGCCGGTAGAAGTAATTAGTAGCAGGTCTATAAACATGTTTAAAAATCGATTAGACGCATATGTTGATAGATTGGGTATAGTTTAAGGTAGTAAAATTAAGGCTTTGTGGTGATAGATCCCACAGCTGAACACAAGTGTTGTGGGATATAGGGAGGCAGCATCTTGGGTTAGGGGATACTCTCTGTCCTTACACACCCCATTTAAAGAGATTCCTCTGCCGAGCTGTGCTCCCCATAGTACTGTGAGGTATTGAAAAACTCATGATCTTCACTTGCCCCACAAACACCTTGAAATGGGAGACCCAAAATGGGTGCGCACACATTTCTACATTACTGTACAGTCTTTACAGCCACACCTACACTTTTCCTCCTAATATATATATTGTAATGTATATTGGTTGTAAATTTTGACTTGGACCGCAATTGATATGGACTGTGACTTATTTTTCGTTGGGCAAGGTACTAGTATTGATGGATACCGTAATGAAAATGACTGGATTCTTTGGATCTGATATATTTGCATGTCGGTTATAAATAGATATAGAGTGTAACATATTTGTGGATAGTAGTCTATTATGACTTGATCCTAAAACTAACGTTTATTTACATTAATTAAAAAAAATATTAATTTATTTTTACTAGGTAATGAACAATTAATTTGTTATAAGGAGAATTATTTACCTCACTTGAGACACCCTTAAATATTATCTGAATGACCTAATATTTACAGTACATTGTTTTCTCATGTAGTAGCAGCATTGAACAAATGGCCAATAAAAAACTCCAACTTTCGATTTTTATTGTCACCCTAATGTACATGCAGTTGTTACATACATTTCTTCTGTTCTTGTTTTTCGGAATCCACGTAAAATTGTAGGTCCCCTCCGCCACCACGGAGGACATAAACAATTACGAACACAGTTAGGTAGACCAGCCATGAGTGGATCCTAGGGTCTTTGTTGGTGTGAAACATTATAACATTATATATATATATATATATATATATATATATATATATATATATATATGTTATAATAATGTTATAATGTATATATATATACAGGGTGTACATAAAGTCAGGATCTATTTTTGTGAAGTACTTGGAAATTATATGGAATTCAATCATAAAATGATAGTGGTAACATTTATTAAATAATTAAGAGTAGGATTCGACGTGACGCCCATCAGAATCCCTGCACAGCTCAAATCATTCTGCAGCATTTCTAAACATTCTGGAGCATTTGCGGGGTTATGTTATCTGCAGCAGTTCGTATACGTGTATGTAAGTTTTCAAGACTCATAATCTTCGTCTGATAGACGTGCGATTTGATAAAGCCCCATGCAGAGAAATCTAAAGAGGTTAAATCTGGTGATCTCGCTGGCCAAGGTCTGTTGCTTCCGCGTCCGATCCAGCGATTTGGAAAACGTCCATTTAGATAATCCTGAACAATTTTGGTATAGTGACAAGGAGCACCATCATATTGATAGACGACGGTACTAACAATCCTATCCCCCGTCGTCTATCAACATGATGGTGCTCCTTGTCATTATGCCAAAATTGTTCAGGATTATCTAAATAGACGTTTTCCAAATCGCTGGATCGGACGTGGAAGCAACAGACCTTGGCCAGCGAGATCACCAGATTTAACCCCTTTTAGATTGCATGGGGCTTTATCAAATCGCACGTCTATCAGACGAAGATTACGAGTCTTGAAAACTTACGTACACGTATATGAACTGCTGCAGAAAACATAACCCCGCAAATGCTCCAGAATGTGTTTAGAAATGCTGCGGAACGATTTGAGCTGTGCAGGGATACTGATGGGCGTCACGTCGAATCCTACTCTTAATTATTTAATAAATGTTACCACTATCATTTTATGATTGAATTCCATATAATTTCCAAGTGCTTCACAAAAATAGATCCTGACTTTATGTACACCCTGTATATATATACCTATATATATATATATATATATATATCTATATTATATATATAGATATCTATATATCTATATATATATATATAGATCTATATATATATATCTATATATATATATATATATCTATATATATAGATCTATATATATAGATCTATATATATAGATCTATATATATAGATCTATATATATATATATATATATATATAGATCTATATCTATATATCTATATATAGATCTATATCTATATATCTATATATAGATCATATATATATATATATATAATCTATCTATATATATATATATATATATATATAATATATATATAATATATATATATAATCTAATATATATATATATAATATATATATATTAATCTATATATATATATATATATATAATCTATATATATATATATATATAATCTATCTATATATATATATATATATATATATATATATATATATATATAATCTATCTATATATATATATCTATATATATATATATCTATATATATATATATATATATATATATATTATATATATCTATATAATCTATCTATATATATATATATATATATATATATATCTATCTATATATATATCTATATATATATATATATCTATATATATATATATATATATCTATATATGTCTATATATATATATATATCTATATATATATATATATATATGTTAACCCCTCCGTCTATGGGCCTGGGTGGTTCGGATCGACGGGGGTTCTAGTTAGGAGGCAAGCAACGGATATTTGTTCTATAACATTCTATTTCTTTTCGGTCGCCTCTTGTTAAACTCTTGGCTGCTGACTCGCCAGACTGTTATGCCAATATCTTCTATGGTGGTTGGGTTGTCTCTCGCTTTATGGGTCGACGATTATTAATTCTTCTCTTGCTATAATACTCTGATACTTTCTCTTGGTACTAAACTTATCGATTTTTCTTTTATAACTTATCGACTTAACTGACTAAATTCCTGAAGAGAACAAGGCTCGAAGGAAAAGATAAAAACTTTTTCTACTGTGGTTTACTTCTCAAAATGTACAGGTAGTGCTCTGAATTTACAGGGGTAGAGGTTCGACCTCTTTCGACCATGGCTCAGGCCGGAATCTAAAAATTAAGGAGGCAAGGGGCCTCTGCCCCCTCCTCGCAGCGAGGCTGCTAACAAGGGAGGCTCGTAATGAAGTGCTAATAATGAAGTGACTTAATCAAGTGCCTTGATTTTACAAATACATGTATAATATAAACTTATATGTTTGGGGGAAGACAGTTGAAGGTTAAGTTCCCCCCTTTTAAACACATGATCAGATGTTTGAAAGATTCCAAATAAAAATAAAAAAAAATAAAAATAAAAACTATATTTTTGCCGAATCTTCATTTCTGAACGCGATATCATTTCGTAATAGTATACAAGTACAAATTAAGTACACGATTGAGTACATATTAATTTTGGTTCATTACAATTACGATTACAATTATGGATTACTTCACATTCGCTTATGATTGTCCATTACAGTTCTATTAAAGTACATTCTTACATTATATATTAAATCATTACATTTAATTACAGTTTCATTGAAGTACATTAAAAGTTATTAATTACAGTTTCATTAAAGTACATTACGTCGTTTACCATTCTTAGTGTTTTTATATATTTATATATGGTTATAATATGTGGTTATACTATGTGGTTATACAATGTGGTTATACAATGTGGTTATACAATGTGGTTATGGTTATACAATGTGGTTATACAATGTGGTTATACAATGTGGTTATACTATGTGGTTATACAATGTGGTTATACAATGTGGTTATACAATGTGGTTATACAATGTGGTTATACAATGTGGTTATACAATGTGGTTATACAATGTGGTTATGCTATGTGGTTATGCTATGTGGTTATACTATGTGGTTATACTATGTGGTTATACTATGTGGTTATACTATGTGGTTATTAGTACAACACAAGTACATGAGACATGACACACATGATATAACATAACGAATGATAAAGTTATAAATTCGAATCGAGCGAAAGGAGACTCTTTATCTTTGAAGCGTTCGATTCTGCCAGTTAGCGAAATGTGATAACTTACTAAGCATTTCTGAGTTCAATGCGGGAGGCGATATAATAAAAAATAATAATGAAAAAAATAATACGAGAACGTATTTTTGCGTTTTCGAACGAAGGCATGAAGTTTTGCATTTCACGAGCAAAAAATGAATATTTAATAAAATTTATATAGGATAATGATCAAGGGAAATTAATGACGGGAAAATGTGACGTATGGATGAATATGGTTGAATAATAATATACTACATAACCACAACATTATTACCAAAGAATTTACCATACATTGAATACGGAAGAGGTCCAAATACTAAGCACATGATTCAGTGTACAAGGTATGGGAAACGTAGAGAGAATTAAGTTATTTTATGACGTCATAGTGTATAAGTCATTATTAGAAAAGATGAATTAGGGAAATACAGTAATGGATAAAGAAGTACAAATCGAAATTCTATCCAAAACTCGCTTAGCCGATTTTTGGTTTCTTATGTAAAAATGAACATTCAAACATAAAAACTATACGAACATAAGTACTGCATGAAGACAATGAATCCATATAATGATGGTATAGGAATTGTTCATTGTTCAATTTTTACAGTGTTCCCCCTCTAAAATGATATTCACACAATAATAATACAATTAATACAATACAATTGAGAAAATAACATCTAACGAATTCAAATTAGATGATGAATTTTTTTCTTTACATTACAAATTTGTATACAGAACGAGTTATTATATAATATAAAAAAAATTCAAAGATTAATACTTTAATTTAGACAAACAATTAAGCTAGACAAAGAATGATATGGTTAAAATTTTTACAAAATTTTATTTTTCTGTGGGAAAAATTTCGTACATAATGAATAGAGTAGATAAAAGGGAAAAACGTAAATCGTACAATCTATAAACTAATTTTTATCGACTAGTGTAGGTAAAAATAGAATTACGTAATGGATGATGTATAGACCTGTGGTCTAGTGCGTGTTTTTGTGTACTAGGTAGAAAGTGTGTATCTTACAATTTCGAGGGAGAGATTAGCTGAGAGGATTGTTAAATTTACTGAATAAATGCATAAGCAAGATATATTAGAAAGCAAAAATGATTAAGATTAAATTACATAGTTAGCACTTACGCGTAATGAAATAGTTTATTGTGATATCCAATGATTTTAGCATAAGGTTTGTGTATATATAGTATATATAGTATATATAGTGTGCATACATGCGTTTTTATTGACTTGTAGGTACAAATCGAATTACGTAGTGGATGATGTATAGACCTGTGGTCAAATGTGTATTTATGTTTATTGGGTACAAAGTGTGTATCTTATAATTTCGAGAGAGATTAGCTGAGAGGATTGTTAAATTAACTGTATAAATGCATGAGCGAGAATTTATATATAGTAAGCAATAATTATGATGTATTATAATAATGATGTTTGCATACGAGTTTTAATGCAAAAGTGACTGGAGGGAATATGTGTCAAATGTAATAAAATTCAATTAGGATTATAGATTTTACATAATCAGTTACACTCATAAGGTAATTAAAAAACGAACTTAGAGGACCTTACAATTAATGAAAGTAAATCTAGCGGTATTAAAAATTAAATTTTGAAGATGGAATTAAATTCGACTAGTAACATTCCTAGCTATATATGAACTATATAACCATTAACATTGACCAGAAGTATCGGTACGATAATTGAATTAAAAAAATTAATACAAATTAAAAATATAAATCAATTATGCATTTTAATGAGCTAAACAATTTTATAATACTCTTAAAAATAAAAGTAAATCGAACCTTAGATGAGTTTCGGCTAAGAATAAAAAAGTTATTGAAATGGAAGGAAAGCATTTCGAACAATCTTTTCTTTTAATAATTTCAGGTAAATTTTATATTAAAAATAATTTTTATATAATAAAAAAAAATATTAAAAAGGTTTAATAATTTTTGCATGTTAAGTAGAAAAATCATACTCTTTCGTTGAATGTTGATAGAATTTGAATTATTTGATATTTTGACACAATTAAATTCGACGAACACAATTACTCAGTATTCATCGAATAAAAAAAAATATAAAAAATATAAAAATTGAAAATAGAAATCAATTATAAACTATAATGAACTAAACATATAATATTCTAGAAAATATAAAAACACAACTTAACATAAATTGAGGTTATTTTCCATCGTACCAAAGAGGAATTAATCATGGTTGAACCATTTCTCTGGTTGACACAGTTCAACTGGGGTTGGGGGTGTTAAAATAAAATAAAATAAAAAGACAAAGTTTGGAGTACTACATTCGGGGGAATTGAGTGACTAAGCGGGGGGTATAAGTCTGAAGTTGACAATACGTCTTTCGTGAGCACTTTGCTCTTTAAAAAAAGATTGCTTGTCACACTACTTAAAAATTAAAAGTTTAAACAAAACGGAGGGACGGCATGTTCCTCAGCATAGTAATTTAAAAGGAGTCATTGGGACAAGATCGATTAATTAATTATTACACAACTATTATTTATATACGCAACAATGCATGAAAAGAAGACAAATCGGTCAATTTCCTTCTTACAAACAAAAAAAAGGTTAAACTAAAGACGCAACCCAGTCAATTCAGGTTGAATTAAATTCTCTTTTACAACACAAAAAAAAGGTTGAATTAAATTCTTAGATTACATTTTCTTAAATTAAATTCTCTTAACTTACAAAGAAAAAGTTGAATTCAATTGACTGCATTGAAATGACTTTGGACTTAAACTCTGACTTGGAATAAAACTCTCTAACTTGAACTCTATCAAGTATTTTGAAACTGTAACTTGAACTCTATCAAGTATTCTGAAACTGTAACTTGAACTCTATCAAGTATTCTGAAACTGTAACTTGAACTCTATCAAGTATTCTGAAACTGTAACTTGAACTCTATCAAGTATTCTGAAACTGTAACTTGAACTCTCAAGTATTCAGAAACTGTAACTTGAACTCTATCAAGTGGAGACGATTAACCTCGGTTTTGGTTGACCCTCTTGGTGCAACCTTCTGACTTCAAAAACTGACTTCAAAAACTGACTTAAAAAACTGACTTAAAAAACTGACTTAAAAAACTGACTTAAAAAACTGACTTAAAAAACTGACTTAAAAAACTGACTTCAAAAACTGACTTAAAAAACTGACTTCAAAAACTGACTTCAAAAAACTGACTTCAAAAACTGACTTCAAAAACTGACTTAAAAAACTGACTTCAAAAACTGACTTCAAAAACTGACTTCAAAAACTGACTTCAAAAACTGACTTCAAAAACTGACTTCAAAAACTGACTTCAAAAACTGACTTCAAAAACTGACTTCAAAAACTGACTTCAAAAACTGACTTCAAAAACTGACTTCAAAAACTGACTTCAAAAACTGACTTCAAAAACTGACTTCAAAAACTGACTTCAAAAACTGACTTCAAAAACTGACTTCAAAAACTGACTTCAAAAACTGACTTCAAAAACTGACTTCAAAAACTGACTTCAAAAACTGACTTCAAAAACTGACTTCAAAAACTGACTTCAAAAACTGACTTCAAAAACCGACTTCAAAAACCGACTTCAAAAACCGACTTCAAAAACCGACTTCAAAAACCGACTTCAAAAACCGACTTCAAAAACCGACTTCAAAAACCGACTTCAAAAACCGACTTCAAAAACCGACTTCAAAAACCGACTTCAAAAACCGACTTCAAAAACCGACTTCAAAAACCGACTTCAAAAACCGACTTCAAAAACCGACTTCAAAAACCGACTTCAAAAACCGACTTCAAAAACCGACTTCAAAATCTCTATAAACACACTTTCTTAATTTGCAAGTCAATTCAATTCAATAATTTGAAAAAAAAATTTGCAAACAAAAAATTTTAAAAATGTAAACAATATTTCATTCTAATGTATGGGAAGGTACATAAAATAAAATTATTCTATACTGAATATAATAGTGACAATTGACTCTGTGACAATTGACTCTGTGACAATTGACTCTGTGACAATTGACTTCTGTGACAATTGACTTCTGTGACAATTGACTTCTGTGACAATTGACTTCTGTGACAATTGACTTCTGTGACAATTGACTTCTGTGACAATTGACTTCTGTGACAATTGACTTCTGTGACAATTGACTTCTGTGAAAATTAGTTTCACTAAAAAAAAGTGTCACTGGTGTCTGAAGTGTTCACTGTGTTTTGTGTTAATTCTGGCTCCATACTAAATATTAACTGTTAATAATACGGACTTTTCAAGTGTTTATAAATTACTTAAAAAACAAACTGTGTACTTAACAAAATTTTCCACGGGCGAAATCCTCAGAGACGTGTCCTGAAGACGTCTTCCTGGCTACTTCTTCTTGGATGAAAACTAGGCGTGGAGAACTTGGAGTCGTGACACACCGGTTCAAGGGTGGATGTTACGAACAAGAAGTCGTGACACGCCGGTCAACTGGTTTTATCCTGATGCAGGGTAATTTCTATCTTGGCCAAAGAGTGGCCTCTTCTTAAAATCTTCTTCTTAAAATATTATTATTCTTAAAATATTCTTAAAATCTGTTAAGATCCTGGTAAAGGGTCGCCACACTGTTATCCTCCTTCTTCTATGTCCCTCTGGGGTGTCTCGTATCGACGAGGCGTTCTTGTTGAGAGGCAGCAACGGATATTTCTTCTATAACATTCTAATTCTTTTCGGTCGCCTCTTGTTAAACTCTTGGCTACAGACTCGCCAGACTTATGCCAATATCTTCTATGGTGCTTGGGTTGTCTCTTTCTCTCCCTTTATGGGTCGACGATTATTAATTCTTCTCTTGCTATAATACTCTGATACTTTCTCTTGGTACTAAACTTATCGATTTTTCTTTTATAACTTATCGACTTAACTGACTAAATTCCTGAAGAGAACAAGGCTCGAAGGAAAAGATAAAAACTTTTTCTACTGTGGTTTACTTCTCAAAATGTACAGGTAGTGCTCTGAATTTACAGGGGTAGAGGTTCGACCTCTTTCGACCATGGCTCAGGCCGGAATCTAAAAATTAAGGAGGCAAGGGGCCTCTGCCCCCTCCTCGCAGCAAGGCTGCTAACAAGGGAGGCTCGTAATGAAGTGCCCTAATGAAGTGCTAATAATGAAGTGACTTAATCAAGTGCCTTAATTTTACAAATACATGTATAATATAAACTTAAATGTTTGGGGGAAGACAGTTGAAGGTTAAGTTCCCCCCTTTTAAACACATGATCAGATGTTTGAAAGATTCCAAATAAAAATTAAAAAAATAAAAATAAAAACTAATCGTATTTTTCGCCGAGTCTACATTTATGAAGGCGATATTACTTCGTAATAGTACACATAAGTACAAATTAAGTACACGACTGAGTACGTATTAATTTTGGTTCATTACAATTACGATTACAATTATGGATTACTTCACATTCGCTTATGATTGTCCATTACAGTTCTATTAAAGTACATTCTTACATTATATATTAAATCATTACATTTAATTACAGTTTCCTTGAAGTACATTACAAGTTATTATTAATTACAGTTTCATTAAAGTACATTACGTCGTTTACCATTCTTAGTGTTTTTATATATTTATATATGGTTATACTAGATGGTTATACTAGATGGTTATACTAGATGGTTATACTAGATGGTTATTAGTACAACACAAGTACATGAGACATGACACACATGATATAACATAACGCATGATAAAGTTATAAATTCGAATCGAGCGAAAGGAGACTTTTTATATCTTTGAAGCGTTCGATTCTGCCAGTTAGCGAAATGTGATAACTTACTAAGCATTTCTGAGTTCAATGCGGGAGGCGATATAATAAAAAATAATAATGAAAAAAATAATACGAGAACGTATTTTTGCGTTTTCGAACGAAGGCATGAAGTTTTGCATTTCACGAGCAAAAAATGAATATTTAATAAAATTTATATAGGATAATGATCAAGGGAAATTAATGACAGGAAAATGTGACGTATGGATGAATATGGTTGAATAATAATATTTATACTACATAACACCACAACATTATTACCAAAGAATTTACCATACATTGAATACGGAAGATGTCCAAATACTAAGCACATGATTAAGTGTACAAGGTATGGGAAACGTAGAGAGAATTAAGTTATTTTATGACGTCATAATGTATAAGTCATTATTAGAAAAGATGAATTAGGGAAATACAGTAATGGATAAAGAAGTACAAATCGAAATTCTATCCAAAACTCGCTTAGGCGATTTTTGGTTTCTTATGTAAAAATGAACATTCAAACATAAAAACTATACGAACATAAGTACTGCATGAAGACAATGAATCCATATAATGATGGTATAGGAATTGTTCATTGTTCAATTTTTATATATATATATATATATATATATATATATATATCTATATATCTATATATATATCTATATATACAGCGTGTCCCAAAGAAATGTATACCCACTTTGTTCGATAATACCAGCTATGAGGATAATAAATATATTACGTTTTATATGTTTTTTAATAAAGAATTTTCTCCTGAATCTAAATATGTAATTATTTTTATTAAAAATTGAAAAACAAAAACGTTACAGATGTTTAAATTATAATTATTATTTTCGAGACTTCATGTGCGATATTTTCTAATATTTTTGCACGTATACGAGATAAGTTTGAAACCGACGGCACTGTGCAAAACTTACAAAAACAACGTTCTGGAAGACGTCGAACATCTTAGATAAAGTGTCATTTAACCATGGAATTTGTAAATTTTTGGAATTAACTAATAATTACAACATTTATGCTTCATTATCAACACTAAACATAAGTATCTCAAAACAGTCGGTTAAAATATTAGAAAATATCGCACATGAAGTCTCGAAAATAATAATTATAATTTAAACATCTGTAACTTTTTTGTTCTTCAATTTTTAATAAAAATAATTACATATTTAGATTCAGGAGAAAATTCTTTATTAAAAAACATATAAAAAGTAATATATTTATTATCCTCATAGCTGGTATTATCGAACAAAGTGGGTATACATTTCTTTGGGACACGCTGTATATATCTATATATATCTATCTATATATCCCTTTGCTTTGTCCGGAGCGATAGGGCGCGTCCCTCTGTGGCGAATGTGGGAATACACCTTTCTTCGGTGTAAGGGCTTTCTCTGCCCTCGTGGACCATTGGGCCCGTTTGGGGACGTGGCTGATCTCCTGCTTTTTTTTCTTTCTTTCTCCTTTAACCCATTCTTTCTCCTTTAACCCATTCTTTCTCCTTTAACCCATTCTTTCTGGCTTCTCCCTGTTTTTTTTTGGGCGTTGTTCTTTGGACCTTGATTTTGACCCTTTCCTTGGCCCTTGGGTGTGGGAGGTGGTTGCCCTGCACCCTTGTCGCTTTCCAACCAAACCCAAACCCTGTCCCTGCCACTTTTCACCGCGCGTTGGATGAGAGTGGCCGCCTTTCAGGCACAGGGACTGGGTGCTGGCGTATCTCCCCTGCGTGACATCTATCGGCGGTGGGACCAAGTGTGCCCACACTTCGCCTTTCCTTTGTTGGAGTCGGTGGTGGCTGGATGCGCGCGGGGGATGAAGTTCTTTTTTGTTTAGCTATGGACACTTCTCCCCCTCGGCCTACGACTACTGCTTCTCATTCCCGGACTACTTCTCTCAACACTCGGGTGGTGGGCAACCAGGCCCTCGAGTCCTTTACCACTGGAAGACCGCAACCTAATGGGGTTGACCCCCCTGTGGAAGCGGAACGCTTGCACTCTCCTTTTCCGTTGCCGACCCCAGTCCGTCCCTCGACTACGCCCTTGGACCTACACTCTCTGGAGCAGGGGTCTCGCCCTAGCCCACTTCAGCCACCTTCGGGCAAGTCAAGTTCCACCGAGGACTTGCCCCCACAACCTGGCTTCTTGCCCTCCCCATATGCCCCCCTCACCCGCCGTCAGCCCACCTCCCCACGGAGAGAGCCTCGCGGCGGACGGGGGAGCCGGCATTCACGGCCGTCCTATCGACCGTTGAATATCCCAGTCCATTTCGACTCTACAGCCTCCCTTTCCCTCCCAAGCATCCACAAATTCCTGGTGATTCGGCCTACATCTGGGTCCCTCCCGAACAACTCTGAACGGACGTTCCAGGCGATCCGAACCCACAGCAACTCCAGCCGCTATGACGTACGCCCACAGAGGGATGGCTCCCTCCTCGTAAAATCGCGCTCAGCCGCAGAGACGAAAGCCCTACTCCGTCACTGAGGTCCTTGGATGCTCGGTGTCCGTTTCCCCACACCCTCGCCTGAACCAGAGTCAGGGCACTATTTACGCCACCCGCCTATTGTCGGTCGCAGTGAACGAGCTCCTGGAGGACCTCACACCCCAAGGAGTCACTAAGATCTATCGTTTCACATCCCGACAGGGAGGCACCCCCTCCCCCACCCCACGTCTGCTCCTTTCAACACACTAATCCCCCCCGGCCGCATTGTATGGGGTATGGGAGACCGCGCCTCATGCGAGTTTTCTATCCGCCCATACATCCCAGACCCGACCCGTTGCTTCAAATGCAATAAATTCGGACACGTTAGCTCCGCTTGTCGACAGCCGCATCAATTATGTGTTCACTGTGGACGACTCGCTCACCCTGACAGGTGCCCCAACACACCCAAATGCTCCAACTGTGAAGGCGCACACCCCTCTTCATCCCGAGAATGCCTTTTCTTCAAGTTCGAGGAGGAGGTCCGAGGCCTACAGGTGACGGACTTCCTTAGCCCCCGTGAGGCACGCGACAGGGTGCGTAGTCGGGAGGTGAGGCCGGGGGTGTCCTATGCCGCTGCTCTCGGCTCTATCATCTCGGCACGCCGCCCTGGCCTGCCGCCGAAACCCCCCCAAGCCACTGCTCCCTGTTCCCCTCAAAGAAAACCCCTGCAGGACCCGATGGTTTCCTGTCCCCCTACCATTCCTCCTCTTCCCGCACCTCACATGCCACGAATCCCCCAGGTGTCTGGGACCAGGACACCGAGGTCCCATCCACCTCAAACCCCGCCTTCCCAGTACCCCCTGCACACGCCCGAACCTGCCGCCCGGAGCAAGCCATCGAGGCGGAGACGCCGGAGCGTGTCACCGGACCCTCCGGCCTTCCAACGTCTCTCCCTCTTCCCCTCGGACCAAGAAGACGGCTCGGATCCTCACTCCGCCCACCACGCCTACTACCATGTCCATCTCTCCCCATCGCAGAAGTCCCACCACTCTACCCCCACAGACTCTGACAATAGTGGCTGAGATCCACGACCCGCCCCGGACGACGGGACCCAGTCCGAATAATATCCTCCCCCGAGGATCCGGTGGATGCGGCCCTGGCGCAGCTGCACGGTGTGACCGAGGGAAGCTCGGCCGCGCCCACGCCCACGAGTCTTCTGGATCTGCCCTTGCCTCCTGGTGCCATTTTCTCCACCCCTCCACGAGACTACTCTGATTCACCTTCCACCCCCATCGTACCTATTCCCCCAACATCCCCGGCCCCTTCCTTGTCAGCTACCCTGAGTACGCCCTCCCTCCCACCCGCCCGGTCCTTTTGGTACCCTTATCACCACCTCGAGTCCGCCATGAGACCCGACAGGCGGGGTAGCGCCACTTTTGAGGCTACCATGCCCCTCCTGGTCCGACCATAGAAGCCCGTCACAGTACATCGACCCTCTCAGCCCACGATGTTCCTCTGCCTGCCGTGATCCACGCTTCCGGTCTCGCTCGGCTGACTCGATCCCGCTACCTCCGTGGGGTTCGACAGGCCGACCGATTCCTTCCCTGGTGAACGGTAGATAGCCAGCCATGCTCCCGACCAAGCCTTCAATTTCGCGAACTCCGGATCTCCCTTCATACTCCAACCTCCTAGCACCTACACCTTTACCCATCCCCTTCATCAACTAATGGATCCCCAAGGAAGTAATCCTAGCCCGTCTCCGCCTAGGCCACACCCGCATCACCCACGGACACCTTATGGCGAAATCGCCAGCCCCACTTTGCCCTACCTGCCATACCCCTATCACACTGTCATACACCTGGTGGAATGCACAAAGTTGTCTGCTCTTCGTCGCAGGTGTTTCCCTCTCTCGGCCGGAGATCCCATACCCGACCGGCTACGATCCATACTCGCCGACGGCCCCCACTTTTCAACGGAAGCGATTCTCTTCTTCCTTACTCACTCCCAGCTGCTCCATCGCATTTAAAACCGTACCCCTCCTACCCATTATCCAGCGACTGACCCTTACTCACCCCTAGTCTACCACCCCCAACACAGTAACATCACCCACTCACCGCCTCGCCGAGATATGTACCGCTCCTTTTAGGTACGAATCGGCGGTAAATCAGAGAAAGAAAAAATATATATATATATGTATATATGTACTTACTTCTTACTTCGTAGCCCCCGGGTTCTCTTATGCGAACCCGGCGGCACTCAGGTATCCCGCGACCACCGTGGGACGGGTCCATAGGTCTCGTAGAGAGGTAATGTTGGAGTTGTGTCTTTGTTGAGAGAGAGTGTGGCAGTGTAAGAGTAGGTGTTCTGTGTCCTCAGGGTGGAGGTAGCATTTTTGACAGGTGGAGGTGTCAGCTAGGTGGAGTCTGTGTCTGTATTGTTGGAGGGAGGGGTGGTGGCCTGAACGGAGCCTGGCCAGAGTAACTCTTGTTTTCCTTGGGAGGTTTGTTCGCTCTGATGGACTACAGGGGGAGTATCGTGAAGGACAGTGTTGTGTGGTTGGTCGAGTAGGTATTTCTGGGTAAATTCTGTGTGGAGATGTTTAATGGGGTTGATGTTTAGGGAGGAGGGGGGATATTGTTCAGTAGCTGCGAATAGTGAGCAGCAGGAGTACGTTTTTTGTTGCGGGGGGGGGATTGTGTAATGTGAGATGGTGACAGGGGTGGTCTTGGGCCAGTGCTCTGGAGAAGAATTGAGTCCCTGTCATGTTCATGTGGTGTTCGATGGGGAGTATTTCGTATCTGCATGTAGATGTGGGATGGGTGTGGTTCGGAGGCAGCCAGTAATGCTTCTGAGACCTCTGTTTTGTGTGGTCTGTATCTTTTTCTGGTTTGTGTGGGAGATGAACGGGGACCAGGCGGGGGCAGCGTAAGTTAGGGTAGTACGTACAAACTGTTTGTATAGGATACTAAGGGATTCCTTCTGCTGACCGAATGTTGTGGAGGTGAGTGTTCTGAGAGCATTGAGTTTTTTGTTGCTTTGGAGCAAATGTTGATATGTGAGGGGAAAAGGACATGTGTGTGTCTAGGGTGAGGCCAAGGATTGTTGGGGTTTTGTTTAGAGGTAGGGGATGTCCCATGAGGGTGACTCGGGTGTGCTTGGGATTCGTGGCGGTCTGAGGTTAGGAGGGTGATGGAGGATTTTTGAGGGGATGCTGACATCCTATTGTTAGTCAGCCAGAGTTCCAGATTGGTAATGTACTGCTGGATCAGGCGTGTGGCGGTGTTACGGTTATGGTGTGCTGTTATGGTCAGGTCATCTGCATAGGAGGAGACGTGGACATGGGGGGAGAGAGGTTGTGGGAGGTCGTGCATGAAAAGGTTGAAGAGGATTGGAGAGAGTATGGAGCCCTGGGGACGCATTGTATAGTCTGTAGGTTTGGATGAGTGTTGTTTGTGTATGACTTTGCCAAGACGGCCTGCAATGAGATTAGTAAGCCATTTCTTGTCATTGGTGGGGATGTCGAGATCAATAATCTTTTGTGCAAGAATGTGGCGTGGGACAGTGTCGAAAGCTTTGTTGATGTCGATGGCAACAAGGACTGTGCGGGCAGGGGGGATAGTTGGTTGAAGCCATCTAAGATGTGTTGGGTTAGGTTTGTAAGAAGCGTTGTGGTGGAGTGGGCGGACCTGAAGCCGTGTTGGGTTTGTGAAAATGTAATGTGTGGTTGTATGCGTCTTAATATCAGTTTTTCGAGGACTTTGGAAATGGTTGAGAGAAGGGAGATTGGCCGGTATGAAGCAGGTAGGTTGGGGGGTTTATTGGGTTTCAGTATCGGGATGATGTGTGCCAGCTTCCAGGTAGAGGGTATGATATTGTGAAGCCAGGAGTAATTGAATATGTTTGTGAGGGCTGCAAGAGCAATTGGGCCAAGGTGTTTGAGATGTATGTTTGAAATGTGGTCTGGCCCTTCGGCATGAGAGTTTTTAAGGGATTTTATGGCTGCAGCTGTGCCTTGGGGTGTAAATGGGAGTGGTTGTTGTGGGTCGGTCGAGAGTTTCCGTATGTTTTTGAGGATTTTTCTATTGTTGGGAACAGTGATTTTATGGCTAATTTTTGAGTAGTGGTGCATGAGTAGGTTGCAGTGTTTTTGTGGGGATGGAATTTGGTTACAGTTGGAAAGGAGAGCTTCGTGTGTGGGGGGTGGGTTAGTATGTGAAGTGTGGATTTTTTTCAAGGTTTTACAAAGTTGGGTGCTGTTGGTCTTGTGATTGAGTGTAGTTAAATAGGATTCCCAGTTTTCTGACTGTTTAGTGTTAATTAGATTTGTGATGTCAGTGTTAAGGTGGTGTATGAGGTCGATGTCTTCTGCAGTGGGACTGTGTTTCTGGC